>JAOCZM010000236.1:2470000-2673072 GCA_026122235.1 Vinca minor | reverse complement strand
GTTAACCTTTAGTTCAGTTGTCTATTGGTTACTCTTTCAATATAAGCTGTTTATTAAGAGGTAAGAGAGTAATGTAAATTTAATCTTACGAGTCTATATAATTTATATATTCTCTCTTCATTCCGAGCTCACATCATTACCAAATATGAGTGATTCTTTCTTGAGTTAGTAAAGAGTTCGAGTGCTTAATCGTTATATCCATTGCATAGAAGTGTGATTTCAGACCTTCATTGTGATCATTTGGTGTTACTGGTTTGTGCTAGCTCTGTGTGAGCTTGTAAGGCTTTGTACGAGATTGTGAGGTTCTGTGTGAGCTGATATGCCTATGTGTGAGGATTTTTTGTAAGGTTCTATGTGATTATATGTTTGATTTTCCCAACACCAATGTCTTGAAAAGCTATGTGTTAGTGGAGTGTTGTGAAATCCTTGGGTGAGGCTTAAGGCAGTGGATGTAGATATGTGTGATCGAACCCTTATAAATCATGCGTTCTCTATGTTTCTGCTTTATGATTGAGCTTATACCTTATTTGTTGATTCCATAGCTTATCCACCTGTCGAATTTTTGAATCTATTTCTAGTAAGCAAAAAAGAGATTTTCAGTGTTTTACACCTTGATAACATATTGTAATAAAAATAGCTATAATTTAACGTATCTTTGAAAATAGGTGAAAATAAATCAAGCACTCAATTCCCCCCCCCTTTTGTGTGTATTCACCAACCAAGATGAAGATTCATGAAGGGAACTTGCCATAGTTATCATCTTTAAGGGTAAAAATAAGGCTACATAAGACAGAAGAAAAGAAGCCAAAGACACCAACTCCAAGTTTCTCTTCAGCAACCATTTTTAGCAGAAAAGCACCAATTCGGGGTCCAATCAAACCGTCTTAGTTATATTATGTTAGATTATCTATCTCATATACTAAGTTCCAGTTCAGTTCTTATATTTTTGGTGACTCAATTCTTGGGATCATTATCCCCGCTAAAGTTAGGTGATTTCAATTCTATATGTACGAGGTAGAATCCCTTCGTTTATTTAGGTTATTTACCAACAATACTTGTATTCGTTCCATTCTTGTATAGTTAAATCTCCATTCCTACACCCCCTATTTCTTAAAAAGTCATTGAGGATCATCAATGTGAATCGAAGAACATGCAACCTCTCTCTCTCTATCCCTCTCTATCTCTCTCTCTCTCGCGCGCACACACACACATGTTCCTTGGTATAAATGGTTACCTCCTTCATAGTAAAAATAGGGTGGCACGCTCAGACACTATTAGTTCAGTTTGGATCACGGATAAGTGACCCGAGAGGCAGTTACCGGATTAGTTTGGGAAAATAGTGACACACCCAGTGAAATTAATCACCGTGTGGAATTCAATTCGATACCACATAATAATGGCTACTAAGAATCATAAAAAATCGGATATGTATTCCACCAATCGGTTCGAACAAAAACTCCCTCGTGAGTGATATGCCCGTCGATACACAGCAAAAAACTTATGTTGGATTCGTCCACCAAAAACGCACCTAATAGTACTCCCGAAAAAGTGAAAAATTCGGTGAGGCCTATAACCAACCATTTCTGGTTACTGGAGTGCTTGTTCATCCACACGGTGGGTAGGTGAAGAATACAGAAGGAAACATCTATGTTGAATATATGTTTCATGTAAAAACTTTAACCATCCGTTAAAAGGATTCACATGTTGGACAACATCAAACTCGAGACTCCCACATTCGGCAATTCAGAAGCCGATGACTGGGAGTCCATGGATGGAATTTCCCGATAGACTTCGAATGGCAAACCATTTCCAATGACCGATCGGTATGGAAGGATCATATTCGTCTCTATGCCGAAAGGAAACAAGGATAAACCTCAAGATGTTATTGATGATGCAAAAGGAGTTTACAAACCATATTTACTAAGGATTTCCAAGAGATAGTTCTTGTGCTAGCTGGAGAATCCTGAGCCGATAAGAATAACTAGAATGGAGATCCATAAATTGATTATGTAGTATCTCTAAGAGAACCAAATTCCAGTATTGTAAAGACCTTGATACCGTTGGTCATATCCTGAATGGGTTGATAGGGATTATCCTTTGCCTAGAAATTTCAAGTTCCCATATTTCAACAAGTTCTCTGCTGAAGACGATCAGTCAACGATGGAGTACAAAGGTCAATTTTGGCCCAGAGCAGAGGTGATGCTCACACCGATTTCCTTTAGTTAAGAGTCTTCCCATATTCTCTGACGAGTAATGCATTTGACTGGTAGAATAGTTTACAAACAGATCATGTTTACTCATGGGAGCAACAGGAGAAGATATTTTACTAATAATTCTACCAACCTCCGACGGGGCTGCGCTTTACTAATCTCACCCACTAAACACATAAGGCAACATAAATCGTTCCTCAGTATTTGAAAAGATTCAAGACTTTACGACACTAGTGTGTGACTTAAGTACCAGAAACGGAGTATACTTGTACTCCATTTTCTATAATCAATGACTTTGAGGTGAAGAAATCATTATGTTAGCCCTTAGGGCTTACTAACTCAGTTTTGAGTATAACAAATCATGATATATTGGTGACTTATGTCTATGGTTAGTGTGATAGTTCTACAGAGAAGGAAGCCTAAGGTCTTCACACAAATTATAATGAAGATGCAAGTTTAGAATCAATGAAGATGTCAAGATTGACTTGCTGCAGAAGATTGAAGATCTTAGTTGTTAGTGTTGTGCTTATAGGTAAATATTTTGAACACTAACCTTTGCACACTTAGTTTGTATCACTTATAAATTGCATCGAGCTTAACTATTTATAACTTGGAATGGTTTTAAACTTTTGGTCCTTGATACAAATATTTTCAAAAGGTTTGTTTTTAAAAATAAGCTTAAATTAAATGGTTTATCATTCAATAATTGTACTTGAGTGAATAACATTGTTTCAGACTTGATCTGAAAAAATTTGGACCATCTCGGTTAACCAACATTCAAGCACGATTAACTGGAATTCTTAAGTGCTTTGTTCTTTTGGAAGGAATTATATTTTTCACTAACCTATCTAGTAGACCACACATTTAGTCCGGTGAACCGAAGCTTTTAATAGTGTAGCAGAAAAATTGCCCCTGGTTTTTCGGGACCGAGGGACCGGATTTGGGACCGTCCCTCCCCTTTGCCCTAATTTTGCAACCGCATCCACTTCTCCTCCCTTCCTCACTTCACGAAACAGAAAAAGTATAAGCACCCCCTCCCACCCCTACATGCCCACGACCACCCAAGCCGACATCCGATTAGCTAGCTCCCGGTCACCCCATCGTCGGCCAGCCCACCGCTGCTCACCCCCTATTGTTGGTCTTCCTCATCTCCTCTCCATTCCATTGAAGGTATAATCCTTTGATTGTAATTTTCAGATTTAATTTGTATTGTTAATTTGTTAATTTTGTTAATTTTGGATTGTTAGTTAGTTAATTTTGTTGTTAATTTCTTTATTTGATAATTTTTGAATTTTGCTAATTTATGATATTGGAATATTATGATATTATGTTATTTTGGATTTTGGAATATTGGAAAATTGGATATTATGATATTATTGGAATATTAGAATATTATGATAATTTTGAATTTTGAATTTTGAAATATTGAACATTGAATATTATGATATTATGTTATTTTGGATTTAGACATTTTGTTGGAATTTTCTTTGATATTGTAAGTTATGTAAATATGTTGTTTGTAATTTTAATTTGCAATATTGTTAATTTTGGAGATTTTGTATATTTGGTATACTGTTTGATAATGTAATTAATTTTTTGATAATGTCATTGTTTTATTTGTTTTTATGTATAGATGTATGATGTTCCTGCTAAATCTGCTTCTCTCCATCCCAGACCTTTAGATAGTAGTGTTTTATACAAATAGAGGCATCATAGGTCTTTAGGTATTTGGCAGGGTATATCTAGAGCGACTTTAGATACCCCCATTGACTGTTATTCGTAGTGACAGTCATTTCTTTGAGGCCCACGGGAGAGAGACGAGCCAATCTTTGTTAATCTTATTGATACATTAGGTTTTGGGGGTTTGTATCGCATAGGTTATATTAGGGTAGATCATGCCTTAGTGACTCGCCCCTAATTGAGAGATGGCGATCGGAGACACACACATTTCATCTGCCTTGTGGGGAGGCGACCATTACATTAGAGTACGTATGAGTCCTTCTTGGACTACCCGTCAAGGGAACTACGGTGACCTTTAATGAAAGCTTTAATTTTAGCATCACCAAATGGTCGGATCTTATTAGGAGATATTTAGGTTTTCAACCCAATCCTATATCATTTTGGGGAAATGTCATAAAGAGATTTTAGCGCACATTTCAGAGCAGCTGCATAATGATGCTAGCCCGATGAAGGTTCGCCAGAGGGCCAGGGAATTACTATTAATTTTGATGGGTAGTCTTCTATTCACCGATAAGTCATATACCCGAGTGCACTTTGCGTTTTCTGCTCCTACTCTGTTAGTAGTGCCCTAGGACCATTAGCATATGTTGTGCGTTTTTATCTTTTGAGCATGTAATTGAATAGCTAATTTTGCTTATGAACATTAAATGCGTGATTTGATAGTAAAACTCATTAGCTTATGTAATTACTATTCTAGTTGTCCCTAGTTTCATGTAATGTTCTTTACAATGAAATAAAACTAGTATGATGTTTGATTGATGATTATGTTTTACTAATCATGTGTAATGAATACAAATCATATCATAGATACAATATATTGGGATATATTGTATCGGACGTGATCCGTTAGAGAAGTAATACTTCATGGTCCTTAGTCATAAGTATTACTTCCTCAATACTATTTTAGAATCCTTAGACCGTATGTCTCCATTGATTCTAGCATGAATGGAGCCACGTTTTGACTCAGTCGGACGTTACTTTTAATCAAGTAATTAATACGACTGATGATCGGATGTAGCGTCCTATCATGGCTTGAATGTGAGAGGCATTGTAAGGACTTTGTCCCTCTCTTTTATTAGAGAGAGATATCCATGGGCCCCTCGATAGGGAAAAACTGTTTAAATGCATGGTCGTGCTCAAATATATTTGATAAAGTGGTTATCAAATACTATTTGTTGGAACAGTTTACACGGAGATCGAGCATAAATACAATTAAGCTTAATAAGGGTGACGACTACCATGACTTATGCTTAATTAGGATATCGCAAGACAAAGGGATTAAATAGTGGATTGTTATTAGGTTCCGTTGTAAATTCATTCACTTTGGATAGTCACAATGTCCTGCTAGGAACCGCTTGTGATTTATGAACTCACACTACTACTAAGTGTGTTTTCATTGCCATTGTGATATGAACCTACAGGGTCACACACATAGACGAGCTAACGAGCTTCATGTCCAGATTCAATGAATCTAGATTGTGCCTAGGTTCATTGTATCTGACATTCATTTTTCTGAGAATAATAAAGCGTTATTATTCGAATTAGAGATAATGGGCATTTTAGGTATAGCTGGGATTACGTGGGAGTTATTATCCGATAAAGACTCCCATTACCAGCAGAAGTCTAGAGGACGTGGGAGTTATAGACTCCCACTGCCAAAAGAGGTGGATAGGACGTGGGAGTTGTGCTTGAAACAACCTCTCACTCCCTATATTAACTTCTCTTGGACGAAACCCTAGGTATTAATGATTTTCAGCCGAAATACCAAAAGACCTAGAAAATCAGATTTTTTATTCTGCCTCTCCTTTTTCTCTCTAATTCCCGAAACTCAGAAAAAACGAAGAGCTAGCAATCACTGTTCGTTTCGTCGCATGGATACCGGTAGAGGGACATTCCGCAAAGGGAAATCCATTGGTGGTAGCAACGTATCCAAGAAACAGCATCTTTCATTCAAGAATCAGATTCTTGAACCCGAAAAGTAAGTTTCTGTCTAGAATTTTTCGATTCCTGTGGTATGAGCGGATCCTTCGGGGGAGGACTCATGGGTGTTTAGAACGAGTTTCTACCCATGAATCCCTTCATACTCAACAATTTGGAGTTTGATACAAAGACGTATTCGTGGGGCAGCGCTGTCCTTACATATCTTTAACGGCAGATGTTGTATCTTCTAGGGCAGATTAGAAAGACATCGTCGGATGTTGTTTTCTCATTCAGGTAATTTTGTAGTTTACTATTTCAAATGATTTAATTTCCTATGTTTTAATTTCTTTTTGTTAAATTTCATTATATTTTTTCAACAGTTATGGGCATGAGAGCGTATTTCCGTTCTCCGAGGCTTACCTGTGGCGACTGTCCCCGAGGGTACAACTCTCAGGGCAAGATGGAATTCCCCCCGGACTTTCCGTAATACTCCCAACCATCAATTGCTGGTTTGTCGGGATCAACTCGAGGGAATGAAGGAGACACAAGGGGTAAGTTAATATTTATGTATTTTTATCTTTGTAGTTAATTATATTTTAATTTTTTTGTTAAATTTATGTAAGTTTAATTGTTATTATTATTTTTTTTTTTGCAGTTTATGTGGGCACCATATCCAACCCAAGTTATTGATGTGTCAGTTGCTCGAGATCCAAATTTTAGGGTAGTAGTGCGTGCCCGAGTCCTACTGATCTGCTTCGACATTGTGGAGTACCATCTGACTGATCGAGTCATGAGCCAATTTGGGTATCAACATATGGTACCAGATGAGGCAGGGACTCATAGACTGGTTGAGGGTAAAGACGTCCGCACGATTAACTTGCAGCGAATAAGAACTGGTTCAAACACCACTCGAAGAGAAAATTCTTGCAAAAGGAAGAGAAAAATCTTGCCACAAGACTTCAAAGAAAGATGCTCAAAGAGAAGTGGCATTGGACTCAATCATTCCAAGGAGAATGACGAAGACTTTAAATGGAGATGTTAAAAAAAGGAAGAAATCTCAAACACTCCATAGCACTTGGATTCCTCAAACCTCAAAAGCAAATACATTCAAGGAACCAAGATGCTCAACTACAAGTAATGATTAAGATATCAATGCTAATCCCAAACTTTCATCACTTGGTAAGGAAAATGTATCAACCTCACTCTCTCATGGTACTTTAAGTAATGTTATTAATAGTATGAGAAGTAAGTTTGTTCAATACCCTCAAAGGGGTCTTTCACTAATGAAGTGATATTTGTTGCTAATCGTGTTGGTAATGTCTATGTTGTATCTCTAGACGATTTGCTTGCCTATGATATTAAATGCTTGAATGTGAGTGATGATGATGCTTTCCTTTGACACCTTAGGCTTGGTCATGTTACTATGGATCTCCTTAATAGATTATCGAGCCAAGAACTTGTACATGGGTTGTTAAAAGTGAAGTTTGAGAAAAGGCGTCTTTGTGATTCATGCCAATTTGGAAAATAAAGTAAAACATCTTTTAAACCCAAGAAAATGGCATCGTCTTAAAAACCTCTTGAACTTGTTCACTTAGACCTTTTTGGACCAATGAGTACCACTAGCCTTGGTGGTAAGAGGTATGCGTTTGTTATAGTAGATGATTTTTCAAGATTTACTTTGGTGATATTTCTTACTCAAAAAGATGATTCATTTGGAGAATTCTCTAACCTCTTCAAGAAAGTCCAAAACTCACTTGATTTAAAATTGATATCCTTAGAAGTGACAATGGGAGAGAATTCAATAACCAAAGTTTTGAAAACTTTTGTAATGATATGGCATTCACCACAATTTTTCGTCCGCTAGAACTCCTCAACAAAACGGCGTGGTTGAAAGGAAAAATCGTACTTTACAAGAAATGGCTAGGTCTATGCTTTGTGAAAACTCTTTACCAAAATTATTTTGAGCCGAAGCCATATACGCCGCTTGCTATATTATGAACCAAGTTTTCTTAAGGCCATTTATTAGAAAACACCCTAAGAACTTATGTTTGGAAAAATCCTGTAAATCTCATACTTCAAAGTTTTTGGTTACAAATGTTTCGTGCTGAACATTAAAGATATCCTTGGCAAGTTTGATAAGAAGTCAGATGAAGGCATATTCCTTGGCTACTCATCCAACAAAAAGGCTTACAAAATTTATAATAAAAGAACTCTATGTATAGAAGAGTCGGTGCATGTATCCTTTGATGAAACTAACATTTATCTTGCAAGAAATGATGATGATGTAGGCACTCCCATTGAAAATGATAAGGAGCATCCTCAAACACCAATGATGGAGGATCATGTTATAGAAGAAGAAGAACTTGAGACGTATCAAGAAGAAGCGCAAGAAGAACCTAGCAATGATCCATCCACAAATGAGCTACCTAGAGAATGGAAATACACTCATGGTCATTCACAAGAGAAAATCATAGGTGATCCATCCGATGGAGTAACAATAAGACGGTATTTTGTTGATAATTTTGCATTTCTTTCTCAAATTGAATCTACTAGCATTATTTATGGTCTAAAAAAACTCATCACGCTGTGTATGAAAGACTAAGTGGATTTATTCTTTCAAAAGGATTTTTAAGAGGAAAAGTAGACACCACACTTTTTATTAAAACAAATAAATTCAACGACATCTTGCTAGTTCAAATCTATGTTGATGATATTATTTTTGGTGTTACTAATGAATCTCTATGTGATGAGTTTTCTAAGCTTATGCAAGATTAATTTGAAATGAGCATGATGGGTGAACTAAACTTCTTTCTTGCACCTCAAATCAAACAAACCAATGAAGACATCTTCATCAATCAAGCAAAATACACAAGTGAACTAATCAAGAGATTTGAGATGAATGATGCTATGGAAAGAAAAACTCACGTGAGCTATACTATTAAGCTTGACAAAGATGAGAATGGTAAGAAAGTTGATGAATCCAACTATAGATCATGTATGATTGGTAGTTTACTTGACTTAACATCTAGTAGACCCAATATTATGTTTGTCGTATGCTTATGTGCTGGATTTAAATCTTGTCATAAGGAATCACATTTAGTTGCCGTGAAGCGTATTTCATAAATACCTCATTGGCACATATGATTATGGTTTATGGTATCCTAGAAATGAGTCTTGCGACCTTATCGGATATATCTATGCCAACTATGCTGGATGCAAAGTCGAGTGAAAGAGTACTAGTGGTCATTGCCAATTCCTAGGTCATGCTCTTATATCTTGGCATATCAAGAAACAAGCTTGTGTATCTCTTCCCACCGCTGATGCCGAATATATCTTCGTCGGTACTTGTTGTGCTCAAGTGCTTTGGATGAAACATATTTTCCTTGATTTTTGTCTTGTTTTCAACAATGTGCATATCTTATATGATAACACTAATGCTATAAATTTGACTAAGAATCCGGTTAAACATTCTAGGACTAAACACAGAGATTAAAGGTGATGTTTGTATTGATTTTGTTAGCACCGATGATCAACTAGCTGATGTTTTTACCAAACATCTTTGTTCTCGAAGATTTAATTACCTAAAGCATTGCCTAGGAATCACAAAATTTCAAATTTGATGTGTGTTAAGTTGTGCAGGAAAAAAGGAGAATCTAGGTTGACCTCAATAATGGTCCGATCGACCTGAGAACTGGTAAAATTTTCAAGGCATATTTTGGACCAGGACGGTCGACCGTAATACTGGTCCCGGTCGACTTCGTAAAAAATAGTGTACATATCAATTTAGCTCGGACGATGTCCGGATGACCTCAAACAAGGGTCGGTCGACTGGAGCATCGCGGATTGGCAGATTTAAAGGGTTTCAACTGTTATTTTTTCATAACTTTCCTATCTCTTCAACTTCCCTCTTTCCCAAAACTCAAAATCCTCTCATATCCCATCTCAAAATCAAAAGCCCAATCATCTAAAAACCTCAAAATCAACCACAAAACATCCCCTCAATCTCATCTAAACTCATCCCATCCAAACCACAAAAACAACCACCAAAGAGAAATCCTCCAAAGAAACAACATCCAAAAAGGCCATTAGAAAAAAGGAATTAGCATTCAAGAAGGAGTTGACCCAACTCCTAAAAAGATAAATATTATGGCCCGAAAAGGGAAGAAGAAGAAAAAAAGTAGAACAACGGAGTGATGAATCAACAACTCAATCCGACTATGAGATACCTCCTTAACCACCTCGAAAATCCAAACTCCAAGGCGAATCGTCGAATTCTCCACTACAAAGGTAACCTCTCGTTTCTATAGTGATGAGGCTAAAAAGATATTCGATGCTTTACAAAAGAATAAGTGAGGAGTATTATATTACCCGGTTACATCGGACATGATATGACATTTGGGCAAGTGCTAGATAGTATTCTTGACATGTTTAGTGATGTGGGGTGGCTAAATTTATTCAACCATGATTGTGAATACTACCCCTCCATGATATATGAAATTGGGGCTAACCTTAGGGAGGAAGGAATACTAGACGACGGGGATTTTTGGTATACCTCGTGTATAAATGGTGAAGAATTTAGCTTCTCTGAAGTTATGTTATGTGATGTGTTTGAGGTGGAGTTTGATAGAGAAGATATTAGACATCATGACAATTCCGTAAGTGTCCCCTGGGGAGGAAGCGTTGGACTTGATAAAGTTCAAATATAATTTCAAGATTGAAGGGAAATTTATTCGCTCAACCGAAAAAGAGACTAACAAGTTGGAAGAGTATGGGAGAATCTTGCACCACATGGTATCAAATATGGTTATTCCAATCAAGGGGCACAAGAGTTCGATAAGGTACCTACAATTGACAATCATGGAATGACTTATTGAAAAGAGGAAGATGAATTTTTGGGTATATGGCAATGAAGAATTTTAGTTTGTGTGTGTAGAGTGCTAGAAATTTCCTACCTTATGAAAGCATTCTCACTAACTATTCAAGAGATTCGACATTCGACATGTCAATTCCGTGGAAAGGAAGAAGGAGTACAACATATACAATGATGGGTACGTCAATAGGCTCGCACGTGATATATGTTGATGGGAAATGGAGGTTTCAAAGTAGGTGCACAAATGGGCAATTGGTGGCAGCCGCCATTGCTAAAGGTGCAAGCCAAAAAGAAAGTAGAAACCATCAAGAAGACCATTGCCAATAGGAAAAGCCAAAAGTAAAAGGAAGATGAGCCTCTAGAAGAGGAAGCTAGCCAAGAAAAGGAATGGGATCATGAAGAGGAAGATGCAGATTTTGATATTAAAGGAAGTGAGGGGGGAAAAGGCTAAGGAGACAAGGAAAAAGAAGCCCCGCCTCAAAGAAAAATAAAACATTGTTGACATGGACACAAAATCACTACCAGTTTCAAAAGGTGAGTCCACATTCACTCAAACTTATGATGAGTTTTTTATTCAAGTGATCAAGGAGGTCGAGGTGATGTCCAAGAGCTCGCAACCTTTTAGAGGAGAATTCTACTCTAGAATGGATGTCTTGGAAAATAGAGTGGTAAATATGGAGACCAAGTTGGATGATATGGAAAATAAGTTGGATGACTTCATCACTAACACAAACAAAGAAATCCAATCTTGAGGAGGATGAAGAGAGTGAGGAAAATGAGGATGATGACAAGAGTAATGATAGTGGGAGCAATGGAAATGGGGACAATGTGGAAGAGAACAAGGCAATGATAGGGCAAATGAAGAGGAAGATAAAGGACATCATCTATCAATGACCGAAGAAGAGGTTGATAATGTCATTGGGGATTTAGAGTGAAGCAGCAATCCAAAGAGCATAATGATGTGAAGAGCTAACAAAACATCTACAAACTCCATGAGATCTTCTAAACTCTTACTTGTCATTGTTTTTCCCTAAATTGTTATCCCAATATGTACCACTAGAATAACAATTGTTGAACTTATTTTGGTAATTTTGTATGAATTTCTATTTGAATTATCTTATAAACATGCTATTTTTGAAACTATCTTGATATTATTTGCATCAAGATATCATTGTGATGAGAGCTCATTCTTACCCCTAAAACTCTTTTTGATCTATGACAAAAGGGGAGAAAATGCTACGCTATGTAATGTGCTTACCTTGGTTAATATTCTTAGAGTATGTACCATGAGTTCTTTTTGTTGAATCTTCAAGTGTTAAGCATGTTTTAGAACTTGTGATCTTATATAGAACTTGTGATCTTATATTGCTTCACTTGGTAGTTCAACTGCTCTGATGAAATTTGTATATGCCTTGGAATGGTTTCGTGGCATTTGTATATGCCTTGGTCATTTTTTTGTAGGTTGACATAGTTTCTGCTAGAAGACCGGTCGACCGGCTTGGTTATACTTACCTCAAGATCACTAGTCGACCGAATATCCTCGCTATCATATAAAATTGTGATCTCTCCTTTCTAACTTTCGGTTTTTTTCTTTTTATAACATTGATAAAACCTCGTGGGGGAAATTCTTTTATTGAATCTCTGTTTTATCCTTGTTCGATTTTCATTTCTTAAAATTCCGTAGATGACTTTATATTTAACTTTGCTCATTCTAATGTCATCATTTAAATTGCTTACATTTATACCCTATCACATTACATCAAAGTTTGTCATAATAAAAAATGTGGGAGATTGTAAGACCTAAGGTCTAGTTTATCTATTTTGATAAACGGAAAAAAATTGATGATCATCTAACGTTATTTGTTATTGTGATAGATATTATGGAAGTACCAAGATCTTCAAGATGAATCCACAAAGTCATATGGCAATACATAAACAATGAAGATGCAAGATATGTCATCACATGAAGAAAGTTTGAAGACATAGGTATATACTAGGGTAGATTAGTTTTTCTACATCTTGTAAAACCCTAGGATCTAAGCTCAAGTTATATGTCTCACACTTGTCATGCATACACTCAAAAACGTTTTCATTTAGAATTTCTTTGTGTTTTGAAAATCATAGTTTTGATCCACAAAGTTAAAATGTGTTTGAAAAGGGTTTTCAAAGGTTTTGTTAAAACACAAAGTTTTTGCATGAGATAGAAATCATTTGAATAGAGACTTAGTGGAAAATCCACTTGTGACCCTCACCTAGGTTGACCGAGCCTAAAGCTCGGATGACCTAATGAATGTCTATCGACTGACTTGTATGGAAGGTCGACCGGAGTGTGAAGTTTCACTTGATCACTTTTGAATGTTCTTGAACTCCAACGACTAGTTTGTAAGGCCGACCTTGATCTTAGGTTGGACGACTGAGGTGTGACTCCGATCGACTGAAGTCTCATTTTAGGTCAATCACATGTATCCAGAAGACCATCTAAACTTGTTCGGACGAGCCTCACATGACCTGACAGCCATGTCGGTCGACTGGACTGTCCAATCAGGTGGTAGATACTAGCCGTTGAAGCATTAAGTGCAGCTCGATTTTAAACTCTATATAAGCACCAAAGACTGATTTTTGAGTTGTCATCTAAGCCATTAAGCGTCATTAAGAAATACATTTTCCGACAAACATTCAATACACTTTCATCTGCAAAACAAGTGTGATTCTAGTCATTGAGCTATAAATTTGTATCTATCCATCACATAAAGTGTGATTAGTTTGGTTAAAAGAGGGTTAACTCTTTGTGATTTAGAAGCTCTATATGAGTTGTACACTTTGTGAGTTGTGCTCTTTGTGATCTTGTGAAGTGGTTGTTGTGTAAAACTCTTAGTGAGTTAGCCACTTGTGTAATATTGGTTTTATGCCACAATCATTAAGTTGTAAATGGAAGTTAGTGTTTTTTTTAAAACCATCAAGTTAGTATCAAGGTAGTGGACATGGATGCTTAGTGAATCGAACCACTATAAATCTTGTGTCTCCGATCCTCCATTGTTAGCTTATAACTCTTTATTTTGTTCAACTTATTTCTCTGCACTAGGAAGAAAGTTTTAAAAGTTTACGTAAACCCAATTCACCCCCCTTAGGTTTTTTCAATCGACATCGCGATAGAGCTCAATGCATTCCAATCGACGCCGCATAAACTATTGTTCATATGAAACTATGATGAGGCCGAGAACCTAAAAGGCCAATGCAAAACCCTTCGTAGCAGCGGTACAATATGCTCAAGCAAAGTGTATTATCACTAAGATTTTCATCCCCAACCCATTTTACAAGTTCTTAAGGGAAAGACCAAGCAAACCTTGTTTCCATCTAAGTGGAAAAGGGCTGAACTAAACCGTCCCCAAAGATGTGGTGCAAAGACCGTTGGTCATTTAAAAAAAATACAAAAATACAGTGAAGAGTAATTGGCTAAACAAGTAGAAGTCTTGAGTATACATTTTTTCACAAATAGATCGGACCCAAATATATTCGGACTAATAATATTCAGACCATGAATTCTTAGTTAGGCAATATCGGCTCATTATTAGTCGATGATTTCTAAAACAGCTTAGTTCCATAATTCGAATGCCAAGTAATATCAATATAGAGAAAAGACTAAACTTTTATTTGGCTCAAGACCAACAAATAGAGAAGGGATTGATCACAATCGTTCAAAACAAAAGATCAAAAGAGAAAGGACTATTAAGAGATACCACCCGACCTTCCACCAAAACATGTAGAAAGATTAGATGAAAGTTGGCAAAGGCAATAGTTGTAACGACTAAGACACTCAAAGCCGCAACTCGTTGACCATCATTCTCAACCGACTGATCAAATTAGTTTGCAACATAACAATGTTGGTATGCAGAGAGTTGTCGAGAGAACCGCCATACATTCTTCCAAGAGGGAAAGCTGGTTGACAAGTGACTCATGCTCATTTTTTCTTACGGTATTCATACAAATAAGGTACTTCCATAGCCTCATGAATGAGGGTCATGCAAATGGATGTGCAAGCAGTTTTTCTTGTCTCAATTTCTCACATTTGGAAAGAAACAAGCATGCATGAGTATGTCACTTTAATAGATGGGAAAATTGATGTACATAGTGGCTCGTCGAGAGTAGGAGGAACAACTGAAACGATTTTCAACAAGGAATTAAGGGAATACTCTAATCACGGACAAAAAAGAAACACATGATCGTTGTGGGGATATACTCTCCGAATTGAAGGATAACCGATAAATGGAACTCCGGTCTCCATGAGGAGCAAGAAAACCATTTCCTACATTTCCAATAGGAGAGTCATCGATACAAATGTCGGATATCATATAAGATTGGATGAGCTTTTAAGAATCGCAAACCAGTCCCCATCTTAAATAAGGATTCTTGAAGGATGGCGAGAAGAGGAAGAATTTAAGGCTATAACGGACTCTGCAGTAATGTAGAAGGTTCCTAGAGTCCGAAGAAGCTAAGAATTCTAAGAGCCGCACGAAAGGTTACGAGTGGTTTCGTAACGTTTTTCAAAGTGAAAACTATCTATGAGCGATTCGAAAAGACATTGCAAGCAAATGTGTTAGAAGAAGAGACACTATTGGACCTCGGAGAATCGGTTGAACACGAAGGAATAGGCTTAGACTACTCTATATATGGGGTCGAGAAAAAATGATGTTGTCGTATGATAAAAGAGCCCGCTCCGATGTTCTCACAAGCATTATCAAATGGGAAAGAATCATGCAATAGTCATTAAACATGTCATTTGTTTCATGTTCCTAGTGTTGTACACCCCCATTTCTTAAAAAGTCCTTGTGGATCATCAAGGAGGGTCAAAGAACTCACGATATATATATATATATATATATATATATATATATATATATATATATATATATATATATATATATATATATATATATCATCTGCCTTAGTATAACTTGTTTCCCTCTTTCTCTATAGAAACAGAGTGACATGCTCAGACATTATTAGTTATATTAGGATCACGAACAAGTGATTCGAGAGACATTTACCGTATTGGTTTAGGGAACAAACATATACATTTTGATACTAATCTTAATACATTTTCCAAATCAAATATTTTATTTTGGAGATATATCTTTTCTCACAAACTATTATTTTTTTTTCAATCTCCCAAATAAAAATTCTCAAACCAATAGTGAATCCAAATGAAAATATTTTGGAGTTACTATTGCTTATTTTCTGGACAGTGAAATTCAGTCGTATAGCATCAGACTTCAAGCCACGACCAGGCTGTGGGAATTTTTTATTCTAACAAGCCCAAACACGAAATATGAGAGCCCAGGCCCTTCAAGAGGTTGAGAGTCCAATCAGTTACAAAGGTTAAGATATAATTTCCTAAATACAAATAATATTATGAAAATCTGGGTTTTCTCTAATTTTAAAAATAACATTTAACTTTTAACTAGAGCTATAAACGAACTTAACAATTCGAGTGTCTGACTATGTATTAATTCTAATTTTCTTTATTATTAAAATATATTTTATTTATTTATTTAATAAAATATTTAGAGAAAAGTTAGTCAATGGAACTCGAACGAAATTTAGAAGAACAATTCGAATTCAAACTGAATTTTTAAAAGTTAAACGAGTCGAACTCGATCTGTTTACGAATACGATTATCCAAACGAATGAACTCGAATAAAATTTTAGACTCGAGTAAAAACGAACGAGCTCGAGTTCGAAACTCTAATCCTCAATTCGTTCGTGCTCCCTTACAACATTTCTATTGCTCATTTTCTGAACAGTGCCAAATTCAGTGGTTAGTTTCAGGCCCAACGAGAAGCATGAGAGCCTAGACCCTTTAAAAGGTTCAAAGTCCAATCAATCACAAAGTAAAGATTTATTGGACTGATGTTTGTACGCTTACAAATCTCTTACTAGTGTAGTAAGTTTGAAAACTTATTACGCGTACAAATTGAATTTTTCTTTTTTATTTAAAAAAGAATTTCAAATCTTTTAAAATGTAATTATCGCCTGGGAAATCAGCCTATTTATTCCCCCATAATTTTTTGTTTTGCCCGTATATACAGTCCTTAATATTTAATTTCAACCTATTTAGTCTCTCAGAAATTTTTGTTTCGCCCGTATAGTCCCCAGTGTTTAATTTCAGCATGTAAAGTCCCTTACCTATTTACGGTATGTATATAGAGGTTACACCACCTCTTATGCAGCGGACTTAGGGCAAATGGGTGCCTCCGAATTAGGGCAATAGAATTTGGGGTTTCCTTTTTATAACAATTTTTATACTGATTTTTTGTATTTTGTAAATTTTATAGATTGAAACTAACCATTATTCCCCCACTCATTAAGCACGTGGATGACATTAATTTGGGGTTGGCCTGATTCCGCCGCAGAAGAGGTGGTGGAACCTCTATATGCGACTCAGTAAATAGATAAGGGACTTTACATGCTGAAATTAAAAATTGGGGACTATACGAGTGAATTTTTTTTGGGGGACTAAATAGGCTAAAATTAAACATTAAGGACTATACAGGCTAAACGAAAATTACTACGGGGGGACTAAATAGGCTAATTTTCCTTATCTTCTCCTTTACATTATATGACTAACCTTCTATATTTAAACGATACAAGTTCCAATAATTTATGGATATTATTAGTAATATCAATGAATAGAGATATTATAGTAACACACTTTTAGTCAAATTACTCTTATTAATTATAGTTAAGTCAAATTAGACATTAAATTTGGTATGAAATGAGTATCAGGCAAAAAAGACTAGATTAAAAATGAATAAGGCGTTGCCCATTGGGAGGTCAAGGATTCGAATCCAAAAAACAACCTAATGTGGTGTGTATAGGCTTATCTGCAATATTTCAACCTGATTAATTGGGAAATTTCAGATACCGTTTTAAAAAAATGTTTATCATTTATTTGTTAAAATTTGACATCCTTTATCAAATTATATAATGTAAAATCCCACATGACCAAAGTTAATATTTAAGCAGATAGTCGATGGCAGCGAAAAATTTTCATACTAGAAGGAAAAGGAGAAATGAACTTTCAACGATGAGAAGACCGGTAATAAACATTAGCTGAATTATTTTATTTTATTTTGTTCCCGAATAAATCTCTATCTTGATTATTAGATGAAACGCATGAGTTATTTTATTTTATTTTGTTCCTGAATAAATCTTTATCTTGATTATGAGATAAAACGTGAATTCTCACTGATTTAGGATGATTTGACCTCCTTATTGATACAAGATACAAAGAGTCCTATAACTCGAGGACTATGAAAGGATGGTTGGTAAAAAATTATCTATCTCTATTCAATTTAGATCTCTATTCAATTTTTTATTAGTGGAAAATAGAGAATGGTTAATCGAACGGAAACAGAAGATTTCAACCAGGATCTGCACAAGACAATTATATAATACATCAGGATACATTGGGAAATTCGGTTAAAGCCAGTGACGGATCTAATGTGCTATGACTAGCGTAACATGACCCCAGTGAATTTTATTTTTTATTTTTTATTTTTTATTTTTTATTTTTTATTTTTTATTTTTTTTTTATTTTTATATATGATATATTTTAGGATAAAAAGTGTCCACACCCCTTAAATTATTTGATTTTTTGGTTTTTGACCCTAACACAAAAAAGCTAAATTTTACCCCTGAACTATTCTAATATATCAAGCAAGTGTGACACTTCCGTCAATTTTCACCGTTAAATCAAGACGGTTTGCCAAAAGGTTGGGACATTTTAGACAAATCACCTCATATTCTAATAAAAAAAATAGAAAAAACCCCTAAAATTCTAACCTTCCCTCCAACTCTTGTGCGCCACCGCGACCACGAAATTCCCTTCTTCGCCGCCAAGATTCAACGACCACCATCAAATTTCTGGGATGTAATTCTCAGTTTCCCAAATGAATTTTGTGAAAAAGGGGCCTAAATATGCTCCCCGAAATTCCTTCTTCCCAGATAAAAAAAAACACAGAAAACCTTTAAAGCCAATAAATTTTTTGCCATTCAAATCCACCGCAGGAAAAAATTACCTGCCATTAATGACCGGTAACTGAATCACAAATTTTTTAGTCATCGTCATGTCAGGGATAAGCAAAAAAAGAAAACAAAAATACTAACCCAAAGAGCTACTCCCTCCATTCCTAAATATAAGACTCTTTAAACAATTTAAAAAAAATTAAGAAACTTGTCATTTTCACCAAAAATTTCAATATTACCCTCTCTCTCACTTCTATAGAATAAGAAAAAAAAAAAAAAAAAAAATAGGAATATCAGAGATCGCAAATAAAAAAAATATCGAGGGTATAATTGAAATAAATTGTTGACAACTAAAAAAAAAAAAGCTTGAATGATAATTAATTTGGATACCTATAAATATTCTAAACGACAATTAATTAGGAATGGAGGGAGTAACATTGTAGAAAATGGGACTTGGCCTAACTCATTCCCTCAAAAGGTACCTCTAAAGGGGAGGATTGCCCAATCCTTATAAAGAACAAATTTGCTCACTAACTAGTCGATGTGGGATTTCAACACACCCCCTTACGACCAGAGCTGGACATCTGGACTGTGAACAATAATGGGGTCCAACATCGAACTAGTTGGCTCTGATACCATGTAAGAATTGAAGGGAAAATTTTTATATTTCTCACTTAATTAAAATAAAGAGCTAGTACATAGACATTTATACATGTGTGTTTACAATAATTAGTCAATTACTAATTATTCACACTACACACTATTTAGGCAATTACTATACATTGGGAAGTAACAAATATAGCATATGTCCTAATTAATTAGCTTGGATTAGGTATTTTCCTAATTAATTATGAACTCCTAAAAGCTAACTTCTATATTCTAATAACTAGCTAGTGAGCAAATTTGTTCTTTATAAGGATTGGACAATCCTCCCTTTTAGAGTGCACTTTTGAGTGAATGAAGCTAAGCCAAGTACATTTTCTACAAACATTCATAGAGGTGTCTTTTCCCCCTCTTTCTATTCACATTAAATCAAGGAATATTTTTAAAAATTGCTTGACAAGAAATTCCCTGAGATTTAGTATATTAAGATGGGAAATGCAAATTCAAAACCGAGGAACTTGAAAATAAAATTTTGGACTTTAAACGAGTCGAAACAAAAGAGATTAAATTTCTCATGGCAGTAACTGTAAAATAGGTCAAAGTAAACAGAGGAGGAAGGAGATGTTAATGGAGATAGGTTGAGAATAGTATAAAGGTTGCACCAGAAATTTGGTGGTGGTCGGTGAAGGTTGGTGGTTATGTTTTTATTAGTGGTCGATGGTGGCGCTCAAGAGCAAGAGGAAGGTGGAGAATTTTTGGGTTTCTTTAATTTTTTTCTTTTTTTTAAAATTTTTTGATATGATTTGTCTGAAATGTCTTTATTTTTTGGCATTCCGTCACAATTTAACGGTGAAAATGAACGGAAAGGTCATGTTTGATACAATTGTATAGTTCAGGGGGCAAAACTTGATGTTATTTGTGAGAGGGTCAAAAACTAAAAAATCAAATAGTTTAGGGGGTGTGGACACTTCTTACCCTATATTTTATTCCATTTAGATGATAAATCTATAAATGACCCCACATAATTATTATTATTATTATTATTATTATTATTATATATGATATATATTTGTTATGTATCCTAGTGTATTATATTTGTGAATCCGTCACTAGTTAAAGTTATCTAACTACGATAATTTAACCTATCTAGCTTATTCCATTCTTCGTAATTAGGATCAAGCCAAACTTGATCACCCTCGCTATAACATGCCATTTAATTAAAGTCTTAATCTTACTAAATCAAGCATACAACACCGCTTTTCTCTCTCTCTCTCTCTCTCTCTCTCTTGTTCTTCTTCTTGAAGTTTTTTTTTTAATTTTTATTTTTCATGTGGTTGGATTTAGCCATCATTCATCAACTTTTTTGTGTCTTCACCTCTTATTTTTCCCAGTAAACCTTGATGAAATTTTTTTCAAGACATTCTTATTCAAGATTCAAGACTCGGGATGCAAGATCTACTTCAGATCCTTCCAGATATGGAGTTTCTCTCTAAACCTGGAGTTGTTCTAGGCCCTTCCTCAGTTTTCTTCATCTTTCCGAGACAATCTATGTGACGGTTGACACGCCCATGGTCTCGTAGATTGTTGATTTCTAAAAAGGTGTTAGAACTGAGCTTGCTATTGCTGTTCAAAGATTTCGGAGAAGATCTCTCCGAAATCCTTGAACAGCAGTAGCAAGCTCAGTTCTAACACCTTTTTAATCCGGAGAAGATTGCCTATTTGGGCCTATTAATAAACGGGGGTCCGCCCCACCACGCTAGTGGATTTATTAAAAAAAAAAAAAAGAATTTCAGAGAAGATGCTGCGAAGAATTTTATTATGTATTTATTTTTTCTACTGTTTTTAGTGTTGTTTACCCAGTCCGGTGTGTGCGCTTTTATCTGTTATCATGGTGGTCTACAACATTGTATAACTTTTATTTTATTATATTTTCTTTTTATCTTTTAATTGTAATGTCTTTTGCTATTTTATGATTAATGGATAATTTTTTATTTAGCAACATACAGCACCGCAACTTTTAGCCCATACGGAGTCGTTGATTTTCATCACTTTTGCGTGACTCAGAAGTACAATTACAACTGTAAAGGAAGCTAAAATAATGCATCAAAATGAAGCCAAACCAATAAAAACTCAAAATGATTGGGAATCTCTACGCTGTCACAACCTATTTTATCGGATTCGGGATACGAGTGTCGGGTATGAGTATGTATTTAAGTGTCGGGTAGTTAAACATCTAAAAAACAAAGTGTCTGATCGGTGTTGATTAGATTCGGTAAGTATCTCATACCATACCTATGTCGTGATCAGTATCGACACGGTATATAAAGAATAAACAAAAGGTCCGAGTAACACATCTCACAACATGAGTATCATGATCTGTGGTTTTGTTTTTCTTTTATACAAAATGTTATTAGAAAAAATCGATGCTTCTAATTAACTGTACTATCACCTTCTCAATAACATAATTTGAAGTTATATGCATAATATATAGTATCGAATGTGACTATTTTCGCAAACCCTACTTGTTATAGTATAGATCTTCTTGAAAATAAATGGGTATGATATGGACTATGGAGGAATTAAGAACAAGAGACTGAAATATTTAGATAAAATATCATTAGTACATATAAATATCTAGGTAGTTTACCATTAGGTATTTCTTCCAAAGTATGATTTTATTTTATTTTTTAAAATTTTTAGGGAATGATATTAGCAGTTCTTAAAAATCTTCTTTTACACCTCTTTTAATTTTTTTTGAATCTTTTGAACCTTCTTAATATAGTAAATAAACATATATACCATTATGCCCTATCTTCTCCATCCGCCATCACCAATTAGCAGTGAAGGATACATGATCTAGAGATAGTGGGGTCACTCGTCTAGGGATAAAGTCAAAAAATAAATTAATTTTTTTTATAGGAAATTCGACTTTTATAGAAATGCTGGAGGAGGAGGCGTCTACAGTTGGAGGGAATGAAGTGAAAGGACAAAAATACCTATAACTCCTATAAAAATTAGTTAGTAAATGACTTTTTTAGATGGATTTTTCAAAAAATATATTATATTATGTGCGAGACAAGTAAAATTTTAGAAGAAAAAAAGATTAAAAAAATTCACATAAAGAGAAAAATTAACAAAGAAAGTGATTGAAACTCACACGACAGTCAAAAATTTAATCATCACGTTATTATTTTCTGTTTTTGGTATTGATTGAATCTGGGGTCACCAAAAATTTTAGCATGGTCACTAACTTAATAATATAGACCTAATAATTAGTGCTTGACCTTAGAGTAACCATGGTTTGGTATAATGGGCAAATCATGACAGTTTTTTTTTTGAAACAAACATTTTTGGTAAGAACGGATTCTCCAAATTCGTTCTCGGTTGAAAATGGATTTGGGAAATCCGTTCTAATCTGACGTGGCAAGGCCCCAACAAGTCAAAGTAAATTTTTTATGTTGACGATGGTATTCAAATTCACTTAAAGCCAAACTCGAGACGAATTTCCAAAAACGAAAGGACAAAGCAGCCATATCCTCTCGTGGCCCAAACCCCATGCTCCCTCGCTCTCTTTGCCTAAGCATGTTTTCAGTTTATAACGGTGGTAGGGATGGATGAATGTTCCTTCTCAAAGTTCTTTACCTTTTTCTTCTTATCACTCCGATCACTAATAGGATGGCGAAATGGGAGTGTTGGTCGCCACTAATATTTTTAAAAAAATATTAATTTTTTTATAAAAAAATTTACTTTTTTTAAGAGATGTCATTGTAAATATTATATCGTTTCTTTTTTTTTTTGTTATTGGAATACGTGTATTTGACACAGTTATTTCAGTTAGGATATTGCTGGATAAGTCTGTAAAGCATAACATTCTTAAGATGTATCATGTATAACTTGAACTCTACTCAATTAAGCAAGGTGAGCGTCAACCAAACTACGCCACTGCCTCTTGTCCGTCCTCCCTTTCTTAATCTACTACTACAATATACTCTATTCGTTTCATAATAGAAGTCTTTCTAGTTAGTTTAACATAAATTTTGAAAGAGCGAAACAAGAGCCATTATTAATATGAGTTAATAGCTATTTATGGCACTAAACTATTTATAAATTTCTTTTTATGGTACTAAACTATTTTTTTTTATCTAAATATATCACTCATCTATTTGTGTTTATCAAAATATATACACCCACCAAATTTTTGGGTATTTTTCGGTCAAAATATTGCACGTAACTTTCACTTGAAATGATTACACCCTGGAATACTGCTTTCAATTAAACACTATATCCAAATTATGAAAGTCACGTGCAATCTTTTGTGCGGAAAACACCCAAAAATTTGGTGGGTGTATATATTTTGATAAACGCAAATAGATGAGTGATATATTTAGATAAAAAAAATAGTTTAGTACCATAAAAAGAAATTTGTAAATAGTTTAGTGTCATAAATAGCTATTAACTCTTATTAATATCATACTCTTAAATAATTTAGTTTATTCTTAAATAGTAACCTACTAATTTCTCTCTACAGTAAAGGTAATGTTAGAAAAACAACTATAAAATTGGAAAATGGATAATGATATATATTTGGAGAAGAGATGAAGAGTTTAAAAAATACCACTATATATATATATATATATATATATATATATATATATATATATATATATATATCATCCGTCTCACCAACATATAGAAGTTTCTAATTCCGCCTACTTTTAAAATAATTTTTTTATTATCAATGGTGTTACCGATTTTGAAATATATTACTCACTCCATCCAAAATTATCTGTTCACTTTGATAAATGCACGTGTATTAAAATTTTAATTATTTGATGGTAAAATATAAGCAAAAGTCTAATATACCCTTCATTAATTTATTAATCTCATTTAAAATTGATATCTTTCTCTCTTCTTCCTCTCACAAAACATCCAACCACCTCTTAAATATGTGTTGGAAAGTGAGCATTTTAATTAACTAAGAGTATTCAATAAGGAGTTGGAAGAAAAGATAAAATTGGAAAAATTGTCATCAAATATATACTTTATTTAGAAAGTGTACAGTTAATTTGAGGTGAAAATCGTTTGTACCTGTCTGTGTACCTATTACTGTGTCCAACCAATAAGAATTCGTCATGTGATAATTTTTTTTTTAATTATATATACACATGGTGAACTGTGATTGGTTGTGCACAAAAATAGGTACACAGACGAATACAGACGATTATACACCATTAATTTGGGACAAACAAAAAAATAAATGTGGACAGACCGAATACATTTCTCCACTAGTTCCACCCAACTAATATCCCTTCTCTCACTTTCTGCTCACTACAAACTCAACTTTCCATTCAGAATCGGATACTTCCAGATGGCCATATTGTGATGCTTCTTTATCTTATCTATCCTTTTCACTTTTCGTCAACTCCGAATTGATCAGAGTTTGCAGATCTGTTCCATTCAAGAACATATATATATATATATATATATATATATATATATAAAGTCATGAACGAAGTCAGAAATTGTTTGTTGGAGAGCGAAAAACTACAATAGTATACCGACATACCTATAAAAATTGCAAAAAAAAAGAATTTGAGAGACGAACTTGATAAAAATTTATGAACTAAACATAAAAATTACTATATTTAATAATATTTTTAACAATTTCGGAGACGACTGCCCCGGACCTAGAATCGTACCTGTATAAAGCTGAGAATCTTTTTACATGTGAATGTATACAAAGCCATAACGTCTAGCTATACATATAAGCAAAAAGAGTACGTTCTATTCTTAATATAGAATAAAACTTTGGATTCAGAAATATTTGTCTGCCACTTCCTCTGTCAACCTAAGTTATTGATGCATTTGTCCGCTTAAAAGCCCACCATTGAGGACGCCTTTAAGAAATCTTTCCTATTTTACCCCTTATGACTTTTGTTTTTGAAAAATGCTATATATAGGAAAAAAATTATCTGTCTCCGTTCATATATTCAATCAATTATAATTC
The DNA here is from genome assembly GCA_026122235.1 of Vinca minor. Classification (NCBI taxonomy): domain Eukaryota; kingdom Viridiplantae; phylum Streptophyta; class Magnoliopsida; order Gentianales; family Apocynaceae; genus Vinca; species Vinca minor. The sequence continues at coordinate 2,647,697 of JAOCZM010000236.1, read as the reverse complement.
GCCATTTTTATATATAATTGGAAGAAAATATTCACCTAACGAAATCTATTAGATATATATATATATATATATATATATATATATATATATATATATATATATATATATATATATATATATGTGTATGTGTGTGTGTGTGTGTGTGTGTGTGTGTGTGTGTGTCGTATGTTCTTGTATATATCCATATTCTGTAGGTGTACTCATCTAATAGATTTCGTTAGGTGAACATTTTCTTATATATATATATATATATATATATATATATATATGAGGTTCTATTTACTGGCAATAAATCGTCATGTCTCAGTTTACGTGTCCCCACGAAGAGATATTTCTTTACGTGTATATTTTTTTCACTGTGGGTTCCACTATTTCTTTTAGGTTATAGTTTTTTAATTAAAAATTTAATACATGTCATTTTTTTATTGGTGAGAAAGGGAAGGAGACACCGAATGAGGGCAGAGGATTCCTAACCCGATTTACTCACGAGTGTCTATGCAGCTAGGAAACGTAACTGCTGGTTAATTTTTCTTCACCATGTACCACGTTGGGAACTAATTTAACTTAAACACGCCAGATTAAGTTGTAATGTGTCGCGATAAATTAAACATTTAATACTATATTTTGTTCCTATAATTCGCTTTGTGCTTCAATTATTAGTTTTTGTAAGATATTACTAGGACATGTAATGAAAATTAAATAAGTAAAACGCGAGGTAGTTTGATAGTCAAAATATTAATATTACTCTCTTAAATATAACTTGTATATCACGAATTCTATTTAAGAGAGTAATATGGATATTTTGATTAAAAACACCTTGTTTATTGTTTTTTAATTTTCGCTACATTTCATAAACGAGAGTAATATGGATAAAAATCATCTTATTTTTTACTTATTTAATTTTCGCTACATATTTTAACGACATATATTAAGGAATGGAGAGAGTATTAGTTTAGTTGTTATTAATGTGAACTATTCTTTTTCTTTCAATATATAATTTATTCTAATATTGTATGCAATTTTTAAGTTTTATTTATTAAAAGTGAGAACAAAATGTCAAATGAAGTTTGTTCCTCACGTTACAGATGCAGTAGGCATGGACGAAACCAAGGGGCGAAGGTGGGGATCGTTCTCCCAATATTTAAAAATTCATGTTTTTTCATACTTAGCAAAAAAAAAAAAAAAAAAAATCATGTTTTTTCTCTTTGAAAAAAACTCAAAATTTCAAGACATAATTAAAATATTTTATTTTTCATGCATAAACATTATTAAAAATTTATTATTTTTTATGAAATGTGTATTTCCATGTATTATCTTGGACTAGTCATATTTACAAAAACTAGAGTGATGAATGAGGGAGGAACTGGTGCAAGGAGCGAAAGCTTTTGGATTCACAACTCAATTTAGAACACCTAGTATCGAACATATTTGGTCCTTGAATAAGTAGTTGTGAGTCTTGTGACTAGTGAGATCCTATTCTTGCTTAAAAGGTAGGTTTGCTTAAGTAGTAAGAAAGTATCGAACTTATTTGGTCCCTGAAAACTTTGAATCTACATTTTTTCGAATTCAAGAATAAATGTCGCCCATAATATGGAAAGTCATATACATTGATTTTTGAAACGTAACAAATAATTTGAGATATTTCAAATACTATAAAGTTGCAAACAATTTGGGACTGGAGTAATAAATCTCTATAAATTAATATGGTTGGGACTAGGCCTGCAAACGTGTCGTTTTTAAACCCGTATCCGACTCGAATCAGAAAAACGGTTGGAATTCGGTAAGAACATCAAACCCATATGCCCGCATCCGAATATGAATCCGTATAAGAGTAATAAAACGGTTACGAGTCTAAAATATATAAAATCGTATCCGTTAGACCCGGATCCGTTTCTGCATATATATTAATTATATATATGGTAAAAAAATATGTAAATATATGTTTATATAAATGATTTTGTTAACCTTTGAATAAGTTCACATCTAATGCTAGATTGTAGCCTAATTTTATCATCATATATGAAAGTATATGAATAAAAGCTATAAAACATATCGTTCATCAGTCGTTTCCTTCTCTTTTCATCACAATTTCCATCGGTTCTGAATATTTATATTGAAATATAATTAAAATTCTGATTATGGATTTTTATTTGAATTTTGAACTCTGAAAAGTATTTTGATTATGGATTGTATTCCAGTTCGTAGAATTATTCGTGGATTGTAGTATAATTGTGGTGAAGTAACATCTGATATGTAAGATTATTAGATTAAATAAGTATACTTTTAATCAGCCAAAATAGAAAGAAAGGAGGAGAATTGGACTTTTTGAAACGGGTTTTACCGGATCCGTATTCGGATTCAGTAGGAAAAGTTAAAAATGGATCTGGATTCGAAATAAACAATTATGTATTCGTTGTATCCGTTTGCAAACTTAGTTGGGGCCATGAAAATTTATTAATTTATAGAGTGCATTCCATATTCAACTATTTGATTATAAGAGATAATCACACATGCAATAATTTTTTTTTCACAGTCATGGCTTGATGGAAAATTTCATTTGAAAGTTAGTCAATGTACAATATCAAACACACTCAAGTGATAATCTGAGTATCTTTCGAACTTAGAAAAAGGAGGGGATATCAAGCGGCACAAACTAACAAAATTTTAAGATATGGAGAAGGTTGTTTATGAGTGGTTTCTCCAATATCAAGACTGTGTGAATATAACCGGAAAGATACTTTTGGAGAAGGCAAGAGATACAATGAAACTTTTACACCCTCAACAAGATTATGAATATAACTTTTCTCATGGTTAGCTTGACAAATTCAAGCTAAGACAGGGGATCAAGTCATTTCGTCGTTTTGGAGAGAGTGATTTGGTTGATATAGAGGACATGGAGAAGAAATTGAAGTCCATAATTAAAAATTAGACAAATTCCCTATGAAAGATGTTTTAATATGGATGAAATGAGTTTGTTTGACAGGTTACAAGCGGATCATTCTCTTGCAACGAAGCAACTTGAAGGAAGAAAACAAGATAAAGAAAGGCTCACAGTTGTTATTTGATGTAATGAGGATTGCTCTGGAAAAAACCCCTCTATGAATTATTGGAAATTACGCAAATCCATGTTTCTTCACGAAAGTCAGCATGGACAACTTGAATTGTCAATATCGTGCCAATAAAAGAGCATGGATGACTAGTGTGCTTTTTAATGAACATATTTGTTGGTTTTATCGCCAAATGCATGGAAGAAGAATTTTGTTTGTGGTAGATAATTGTCAAGCACACCTAAGAAATTATGAAGGGCTACAAAATGTTGAGTTGTGATGCTGGGATAATAAGGGCTTTCAAGATGCACTATATTAGAAGGTTATGAGTTGGGACAATCTAATCCATGAAAGATTAATGTTTTGGATGTCATTGATCTTGCAATCTCGACATGGAAGATAAGCAAGAAGCTCAACATAGATCATGAAAACTAGAATGCCAAACAAAGCAATATTGAAATTATAGATAGAAATATTTAGCATACAAGCTTTAACACCAAGGACAATATCAAACTCAAACCAAATAGTAAATTAAACCATATAAAGCTTCAAGATAAAGAAAGCTTAAACACATAGAAACAATTCTCACAACCTATATAAGTAATATACAACAAAGATAGAAAAGATATCTCAATCTTGATATGAAATCAATTGAGATTTACAATAGTGCTCAAGATATAATCCCTCAATGGAGAGATTTTACAAGTGAAAACTCTAATTCAATGGGAATGTGTATTAGCAAGAAAGTTCAATGATTTTCTCAAATTTTGGAAAATGTAAATATTTTGACATTTGAAACTATTCAAAGACCCTCTCAAAGTGTGGAGAAAATATGCCCAAAGTCGTACCCAAATATACGAAAGAGAAACCTTTAAAATGAGAGAGATTTGGCAACCGATGGATCAATAACGACTAATTTTTGGCCTTGTCAGCGAAGTTCGGTCGAACCACGACTTCAAACGGTCGACCGTTGCATTTTTCTTAGTTCTATGAATATATACTGTCGCTTGAGGTTACTTGCGGTCAACTGACATTTGGCTTCAGCCGACCGACACAGCCGACCTACCTTAGGCCCTCGATCAGTCGGCACAACTTTGCACCAAAACTTCCGAAACCTCAAATTTTGAAAACCACTCAAACTTTTGGACTTATAAACCTTTAAATATGAAAAAATAGTTCACAAACTGAAAGGTCTCTTTGAGGGCGATGAACCTAAGAAGGGGGTGAATTAGGTTCTTAAAAACTTCTTTGCCTAAGTGTTCACCTTAACAACAAGTATGTTGTTTAAGAACATAAGGTGATTCAATTATGTTCAAGGCAACTTAGATGACTAAGTGAAGCAATTGTATAGAGAAAGGAAGCATGTGCAGTTTTATATCCTAAGCACATATGTTCACATAGGTAAGTAGACAAGTTATAGCATGTATATGACCAATGAAGTAAAGAGGTAAGGGATAAAGAAACTAACACAAGAATTTATAGTGGTTCGATTCACAAAGAATCTACATCCACTAACTTAGGACAAACCCAAGGATTTCAACATCCACTAATGGATACCCTTTGCAAGAAATGCAATGTGGGTTCTACCTTTTAAAATTGCCCCACCAAATGAGGACTTGTGCTTCACTAAGAAGACTCCACTCAAAAAGAGTGTTAAGCTCACAAAGAGCTAATCTTACCAATGAGATACTTACCTCACAACGAGGATTTTTGCCTAACAAATAGGTATTGCAAACACTCACCAAGATTGAAGCTCACAAAGAGCTTTTTTCTAGTTCACAAAGAACCAATTCTCAACAAATGAGAAAGAGTACAATTAAGCTCTCTTACACACAAATCCCTCTTGGATTGAATATTACAAATGTAAGCTCTAATCACTCTTGAGAATAGAAAGATAGACGAAGTTTATAGCTCAACACAAATGCTTTTGAATGATATGAAATTAAGCTCAAAAGTGTTTGCTTGTGTGTTTAAGAAGTGTATATGCCTATGCTCTCTTATGGCTTGATTAGTTATGAAAATTCAGCTTTAGAAGCTTTATACAGGGCAAGAATACACAAGCAAGGTTGGTCACAACGACTATAATTTTGGCCTTGATTAGACAGCTTCGGTCGACCGCTACTAGAGACTAGGTCGACCGGAATGCCTTAAAGTAAAGATTAAAGGTTCCCTGTCTTCATCTCGGTTGACCGCATTCATGGAGTCAGGTCCACCGAAGCATTGTCGGTCGACCTACCTATATCAAGGTCGTCTGAGAGAATATAGTCATTAGAGCATTGGGACATTCAAAATCAGACTAAGGATAAAAACTGCCTCGGTCGACCTGACAACAAATGTCGGTCGACCGAACTGCTCTGGTCTTCCGAGGCTAGACCTAAGTCGACCAGAATGCAGTCCCAAAGTGATTTTTCCACTTAGTCAAGTTTCCAATGTTCTCGTGCACATGCCTAAGTGTTTTGTAAAGATATAAAACACATTTTAAAGTACTTAGGCATTGACCAACACTTAAACTAGTTTTCAAAAACATTTTCAAAGAATTGAACAATGTAAAACATGAGGTTTTGAAAACATGCATAGTTGAACTTTAAACAATCTTATATCCTAGTATTCTCAAGGGAAAGATTAGTCACAAAGGATTACCTATAAAGATATACTAATATTTCTAAATACTTCAAGTAGTTCTTCTTGGAGCTTGGACATTGAAGCCTTGGATCAACATCTTTTTTGAGTGATGAAGTCCTCTAGCAATCTTCAGTTGTAGTGTATTGGACTTCACACTTGTTCTTGTCAAGTAGTCTACCACTTGATTCTACTGTTGTTGGATTTAGTAGCTCTTGACATGTTGATCTTCGTTCTTCATGACTTTGCAAGTACTTCCATAGTATGTGGATTGACTTCAAGCTTGTGCTATGGATTCTTGCAAAGTGTAGCTTTCTTGTGTGTATGATCATACCTTTGATGTACACAAGGAGCTAACTTACCATTTTCATCAATGTCAGTGTGAGTGCTAAGGATCCTATCATTAAGAACATGCTCACACAAGCATTAGAACTATCAATGGTTTGTTAACATCAATACAAGATTGATCACTTTACCCTTAGGCTAGCAATCTCCCTCTTTTTTATGATGATAAACATTGATGCAAATGGGAATAATATACAAAAGATAAAGCAATACTCATATAAAAATTATGAATGAGATAAGGGTATTAAGGATCTAGGCGAGTAAATGTTTTGAAAAAAAAAAATCTATTCCCCTATTTTAAAGACTCCCTTATCTCTCCTAATTTTCAAAGTTCTTAAGCTTTCTTCTTTTATAAATTACTTTTCTTAGCGAATTTGCAAAGCTAAGATTTCTCCCCTTTTTGTCAAAATTAAAAAGGGCAATCAGAGTGCCAATATGAAAAGGATTTTCTCCTCATTTTTATTGTAAATGATCCAATTGACAAACAAGTGTCCAAAGTATCAAAAGTGAAAACATTTTAAGGAGGGATTATGTTTAAAATGTGGAGAAGCTTGATGGTCTAATATATTCATAAGATAGAAACCAAAGGATCAATTCTAAAGAGCAAAAATATTTGAAGAAGGATAAATTTTTATCAACATAAGCATTTTGAATATCAAGTTTATCCTTCAAGATATCATACTCAACCAACTTAACAACAATGAGCATCTTGTCAAGTAGTTCACGGCTCTCAAGAGATAAATAATCAAGCGATAAAAGCGCATTCTCTTTTTATTTCTCTAAAATATGAAAAGAGGTAAGAAGACTATCACACTCTACTTGCAAGCAAGATATTTCATTAAGTGAGCAAGCAAGTTCGTTACAAGTGATCTTGTTCTTCTTCGCCATCTTTTTCAACTCATCATATAAAACGGTTAAAAGTGCGTAAGGATCATCATCAATATCGTGATCACAAACTAAAATTGAGTTGGAATTTTGCACCTCGTTACTCATGGAGCTTGGACGTTGACTTTCAAAATTATCTTTATCATCAATAAGTCCGATGAGGCATTGAGTGTGATCTCAGCCTTGATCATCGTTTTCATTGTTGTCCCTTGTAGATTCATCATTGATGGTTACATTTTTGTTTCTTGATGAGCTCTTTACAACTTTGTTGTCCTTGGCACATAACTCTCTTCTAGGAGTTTTAGCTCGTTTTTGCCATTTCTTGTGGTTCATCTCTTCATTGTGAAGCTTAGATCGTTTGGAACCTACAAGATAAACTTAAGAATTGCTAGGTACCTCTTTAGAAGGTCCTTCAAGTTTAATGTTGTTTCTCAAGTGGCAAGTGTGTGCAAAAGGATCAACCATATCAAAGTTAACACAACAAGAATGACTCTTAGAAGAACTATGCAAGTAAGAGTAAGAATCATTCAAGTTTATGATGTTGCATCTCATAGATAACTTAGAAAGGTATATATATATATATATATATATATATATATATATATATATATATATATATATATATATATATATATAGAGTATGTAGATCATGCTTCAAGTTATCTATATGAATAAGATTATAAGCATTACGATCAAAATCACTTTCAAAGTATTGATATCATCAAGTAAAGATCTTTGAGAAACTGATACATTTTCCACTACTAGAAATATAACTTGCTGCGATGAGACTTTTTGCGTCGGGCGTTTACCGTTACAAATAACTGTAATTTACGTCAAGAAAGACACACCAACGCAAATAACGGTACAACGTCGTTTCGTGATATGCATGTACGACCGCTAATTACTATTTGTGTCAGCAAATTAATTCGTCATGAAAAGGAGATTATACGCGATGGGCTTCAGTCGACACAAGAAGTTTCGCCACAAATAATCAAAATTTGCGACGGAATTCTCCCGTCACATATGAAGTTGATGCAAATGACCAAATTTACAACGGGCTTCGTTCGATGCAAAAGGTTTTGCCCCAAATAACCAAAAATTGCGATGGAATTCTCCCATCACATATAAAATTGATGCAAATGATCAAATTCTTAGTATAAGATTGTTGGTAGATTTTCTCGTGGAATCCCCTAAAATACGTAAGGACCATCAAAACATAAACAATGAATTGTTGATCTTTTGTTAAATTATGTTAATTTTTTTTTAAATTGAACAAGTTTAGTTATAAATGACAGAGATACATATTGATTGCATCGAGTTTTAAGTTAACACAAGTTAATTGGTGGGGTGCCAATTTATTATATATGTAATATCAAATAACTTTTGTACTTTTGTTAGAATAATTTAGATCAATATTATAAAGTAAATTTTAATCAATATTATGATTTAATAACATTTTTAATGTAATGGATTTAAATTTGTTTCATATATCAAGATCTTATAAATAAATATTCTATTTAAAATATATTAATTTATTTATTACTAATTAACGAGCTAGAAATTTCAAAATTCTTAAATATGTATTGAGATTATTTAATAATAAACTGAGTGGTCAGGTGCTATTCCGTATTCAAAAGATTAAAATTAAAAAAATACTAATTATACTTAAACTGATATTATTAAAAAAAAAATGCAGAAAATTGCAGAATTTTATTTAAAATTATCAATTATCAATTTTTATTTTTAAAATTGGTTGGGCGATCATGGGTTGAATTAGATCTATTCATCTGGGATTTTTTTGTTATGTTATTTAATATGATTTTCAAGTTCTTTGATTTTATTTTTCTTGTTTCTAATTGAGCCATTGGACTCAATTCGTAATGAATTTAGGAAATAATTTGTTATTTGTTTTAATGTTAATTTGGTTTTCTTGGTTTCATCTTTGATTCTTGGCAAAAAAAATCGTATTGTTGTTTTAGCACTTGAACAAGCAAGTGGGTTTACACTTTTTATTGGTTCCTTTTTCCTGGGATGGTGTTTAATATAAAGTCTTGATGAATGCTGATGCTGTAGAAACAGTGTTGTTGTATATATTTTCTTAAGAACTATTTCTTTTCATGTTGAATATTTTGCTTTTGTGGTCTCCTTGCACTGGTAGAATATTCCAAAACTGCAATTGATGCCAAATCATGTAATTGGTTTATGATGGTGGAAGGGCTAAAGATTCTTGGAAGAGCTATGAATGATTATGGGCTTGATGAATTGGCTCTGGTAAATTGTGATGTAATTAAAAGAGAATCTTGGTTGAGAAAATCGGCTCGCAATCTATGACAACCCAGATTTTCTTTCAATAAAATTTAATAATTTGATTGAATTGAAGTTAAGAGTTTGTCATAGATTGACTTCACTGGTTGTGTGCTAAGGAATTGTACCAGAGAATATGAAATTTTAATGTATAGATTTTTTTCTTATTGCAATGCTTCATACTGTCAATAAATAAAGTTTATTTTACAGCCTTTCTATTTTAATAGAACCCTCAATGGTGCTAATTTGGATTGAGAACTCGATGATAGTTTAGGAGGATTTACTCTCTTACTTTAATGTAAGTATTTGCATCTTCTAAAATTTAATGTATATACATATTTTAGCTTGAACATATTTCATTTATATCACAATGTAAGGCCTTACATATTCCTTAAAACCGAGAACAGTTACCTTGTACTAAATCTATGTGCGCTTCTATTCGTTAAAATCAAAGTTTTATTCGAGTCCAAAATATATGATAGTTTTTACTTGTGGTAGTTTTCTTTCAGATAACAAGTTAACTGGAAGTACAAGGATGATGTTTTATTCGAGTCCAAAATATATGATAGTTTTTACTTGTGGTAGTTTTCTTTCAGATAGCAAGTTAACTGGAAGTACAAGGATGATGTTTTGATCATGCCCGAAGGTCCTGCTTTCCTAGGTTTTGGCGTTCTGTGTTTGTGGTTAAATTGTGGTATTAAGCGAAATTTTTATGATATAACACATATTCTCACAAATGAACTTGCTTTTCTGGCAATTTAACAGGCCTAAGTACAAAAAAAGACCAAATCGCAAGCTACTTCTCGTGCAACGTCTTTCTCAAGGAACCAATCTTTTAGAAGTCCATCTTCTCGTTTTTCCACTTTTAGTGGCCCTATGCTCGAGTTAAGGACCCTTGAGGTAGATTTTCACAATCGTTTACACACATGGAAAGGAATCAGTTCTTATTTACGTTGTCTTTGAAACAAAATGTTGGCTTACACCTCTTCGTAAATCCAATAGTTGATGGAAAGCTTATTCAATGAGTGTCAACGCCATGGAGAAATTATGGTTTCTGAAGGAATATTGACACTCAAGGACATTGAAGATGCTAAATCTAGAAAAGATACTGGCCAAATAGTAAGCATACCTGCTTACTACACGCTTCAATCAGTTTTGTGTTCTATCAAAGCCAATTCTGTTTGTTTATTAACTAGTAAGTGCAAATTATTTTCGTTTTTAGTTTTATTCCAAACTTCTATTTAGGTTTCAGCAAAGAAATTGTTTATAGAGAACTTTTTCCCATCACTGCAGGTGATAATATAGAAGTAACTACAGAAAATCGGCCAAAAGATGCTTTCTTTGATTGGTTTCTTAATCTAATGTTAATCTTGAAAGAGCATATCAAAGTTGAAAACTTGTCTAATGCTGAAGAGGAGTACCTTGGGAAGTTAGTTCTGCCAAGTGGTGATCCAGAAAGGTTAAAAAAAATCAAGCATCGGTTTACCACCTGAGTCTTAGTTAAGACGTGCTGAACTTGATTCATTAGCTTGAAGGTAATTGAGAAACTTTTTCCAAAAAATATTACATTATGTTTAAATTCTTCCTGATTTATGTGGTTATTTCTTGCCATTTATCCTTAAAGACTTTCAGGGATTACCAAGTCTGTATCAAGATATCCAACATTTAGGCGACGATTTGATACTATTATGAATATTATCTTGGAAGAACTTGCCAAGAAGAATGATGATGAGTGATTTTCAACCTCAGAACACAAAGTAGTTCTTTTCTTTGTCTTCTTTCCCTTCATGACCTTCTGTTCTTCCTGGATTTACGTTCCGATGTATCTGCTTGATTTAGTACTGATTTTTCAATCTCTGATGTCTTGGTTACTAGTCAGTGTTAATTGTTATGCTTAAAGTTCTTACATGAGTTTGTGCAGGGATGCAATCACTTGAGAGGGCAGAGAGCTGATTATTTTATGTATCTTGAAGCAGAGCCTGAAGTTGTTGTTACTGTCCTAAAAAAAGACTAGAAAAGCAAGAAGAATAAGAAGAAGAATAAGAATAAGCATAACCCATAAGAATTGGTGTATGAATTTGATGCCAATAATGAAACTTTTAATGGGTCAGATGAGAAATCCAAGAAGAAGAAGAATAATGAGGAAGACATTGTTAATAGGACTACCATTGAGACATGTGAAAGTAGTGACGGTGTAGTGGTGTCTGGGAAAGATGTGAAGAATTCAAAGTATAAGGCTTTGAAATAGTTTGATGATTTGGGTGTTCTAGATAAGGTCTTGGCATGCTGCGAGAATTTCAATAAATCATTCCCTATTCAATCCAATTCATGGCCTTTTCTATTGTATAATAAGGATTTTATTTGAATTGCGGCGACGAGTTCTGGTAATTTTTTTGCATTCTAGGTGTTTGTGTTTATGTTTTTTAGAATATTTGAGTTGTGGTTGTATTTGATTGTTTTAGTATAATATTTTTTCTAGGTATTAGTGTAATATTTTACTCATTGATGCATGGTTTTTTTTACTGGATGATTGTATAATTGGTAATTAATAAAAGAGCTACAAAACTGGGTAGTCAACAAATATTATTGTCGTCGAGCTTACATTACTTGCAACAAGTAATATTTAATAGTGATATTATTTATTGTGTCGCTAAATATTATTTTCTGCGATTTTCATTGAACGGGAAAATTAAAATTATTCTTTTTTTTGCAACTGGAATATTTTATCTTGTTAGTGTAAAAATAATTCGAGTTTTGTTATAGCGTCGAGATAAATGTTATATGCGACAGATTGTCCCTTTGCAAAAAAATAATAAATATAATTTTATTATATCATTTGCGACGGTCAAAAACTATTTTCGTCAGGTTGTGCCATTGCAAAAATATAATAAACAAAATATTATTATAATACTTGCGACGATTAAAAACTATTTTCGACAGTGTATATAAACTGTTGCATAAATATTTTTTTTTGTCGGTTGGTGCATCGGATATTATAACCGACACAAAAAGTAGTCATTTTTGCTAAGTTTTCATGTCGGAAAAAACGCGTCGCAAATAGAAAAATTCTCGTCGCGAAGTTTTTGTGGCGCATTTCCTTGCGACCCTTCAATTGCCGTCGCATGACCGACGCAAAAGGGTTTTCTCGTCGGCAAAGGTACTTTTTGCGGCAGGCGCCACTTGACGCAAAAGTTGCTTTTTTTAGTAGTGTTCTTTCTTACCAAGTGATGAAGATTAAGGATTGTCATTGTGTCTCTTGTCATCACTTGTGAAATTGCTTTGAGTCTTTAATCATCTTGGTTCTTTGATAGAAGTAGCTTCTGAGCTTTGAGAGTTCCAAGTGCTATAGTGATGAAGAGTAAGGATCGTGATTGTGGCTCTTGTCATCACTTGTGCAATTGCTTTGAGTCTTTAAGCATCTTGGTTCTTTGATAGAAGTAGCTTTTGAGCTTTTAGAGTTCCAAGTGCTATGAAGTGTTTTTGACTTCTTCCTTTTTTAACATCTCCATTTAGATTATTCATTCTCCTTAGAATGATCAAGCTCAATGCCACTTCTCTTTGGATATTTGTCTTTGAAGCTTAGTGGCAAAAAAATTCTCTTCCTTGAACGAGATATGTGACCTTCATTGTTTCTATCATAGTTTAGCTCCTTATGAAGGTCATGATCTTGTTACTCCACCATTTCTGCAAGTTTCTCATCTTGTGAAGGCTCAATTTTTAAATTGTCTTTAGAGCTCATTAAATATTGAATTTTGAGTTCTCCTATATCACACTCTTTGATTATATCAAGGTTTGCTTGAGTTGTGATTGAGAGTTCTTCAATGCCTTCACATGATTGAGTCCCCAAAACTTGAATTCCCATCTTTGACTCTTGTATTTCAACTTCACCTTTATAGAATGCTTCAAGCATTTTCTACATTGAATGAGCATCTTCACACTCATGGACTTTGTTGAGGGCTTCTTCATTAAGTGCACAACAAAGCACATTCATGGCCTTAAAGTTGAGTGTCATCTTTGTGCAATCTTCTTTATTGAAGTCTCTTCTTGACTTTGGCATCTTGACACCTTGCACAATAATTTAAGGAGAAAACGGACCTTCTTCTATAATGCTCAACAAGATAAAATCATTAGAAGACAAAAAGAGTTTAAACATATATTGCCAACAAGAAAAGTTGGAGCCATCAAACAATGGTGGTCTAGATGGGGAAGAGTCCCCTATGGGATAAGTAGAAAAGCGTGAAGCCATGAATCCTAACAAAAAGGAGACTAGGCTCTGATACCAATTGAAATACACGATAGGGGAGAACCTAAGAGGGGGGTGAATTAGGTTCTCAAACTTTTTCACTTTTCTAAAAACTTCTTAGCTTAAGTGCTCACCTTAACAAAAAGTATGTTGATTAAGCACATAAGGTGAGTTAAATGTTAGGCAACTTAGATGACTTAAGTGTTATATGCAACACATAGGAACTCAAGACAATGAATATGATCAAGGATAGACTAAGTCAAGAGTCCTATATGCAAAGCTTGTAAGACTAAATACTACAACTCATATGACCAAAGCCAAGCAAGATATATAAAGCTAGGAAGCATGTATAAGTTCTACAATAAACTCTTAGACAAATAAGTTCATGTAATCATATAAACAAGATAAAGAAAGACATGAACTATAAAGTAAATGAGTAATATTTAGAAAGAACAAACACGGCGATTTAGAGTGGTTCGATCACAATGATCTACATCCAATACCTTAGGACAAACCCAAGGATTTTGGAAACTTCATCCAAACTCACAAAGAGCTAGTCTCACAAAGAGAAAAATGAGCCTCAACAAATGAGACTTTACAATTGAAGCTCAATGCAACAATCCCCTCAATGGATTGGATATTACAAATGAGAGCTCTAATGAAGATTGAGAATACAAGAGTATGTCTATTAAGCTCTTACTCAAAATGATGTATTTTGATAAATATATGAAGATTAAGCTCTTGAAAGTGTTTGATTGCTTGTTTAAAGTGTGTATAGCAAAGGCCCTCTAATGCATTGGTTAACTATGATAAATCATTCTTAAAGGCTTTATATAGAAGTAAAAAATGACGAGCAAATCGAGTTACAACAGTTATATTTTTCCTTGACAAGACAGCTCCGGTTGATCGAATTGGCTGGTAGGTCGCTTGGGGTGCTTCTGAATTAGAATAAAAAAGATGTTGGACACATCTCGGTCGACCGCAAAAGGTGGCCCATTCTTCCGGAGCATGAGCTCGGTCGACCGACCTAAAGCGTGGTCATCCGAACAATATAGCTGTTGGAGTCTTGGAACATTCAGAATTGACTAAGGGCAAAAACACACCTCGGTCGACCAGACAACACATGTCGGTCGACCGACCTTCATCAAGTCACCCGAGGTCAAGCCTAGGTCGACCGGACAGAAGGTCAAAAGTGATTTTTCCGCTTGGTCACATTATAATGTTCTCAAACTCATGCCTTGTGTTTTTCAAAGCCTTTTAAAATAAGTTTAAGACCTTAGGCATAAACCAACACTAACATATGTTTTCAAAAACCTTTTTCCAATATTAAATCAAAGCAAGTATGTTGGTTTTGAAAACATGCAAGAGTATGAACTTGACATACTTAATTCTAGTATTCTCAAATAAGATTAGTCACAAATGAATATACCTATGTAAGACATGACTAATGTTCTTAGGTCTTCAAGATGAAATCTACTTTGAGTTTGGCTTGAGACCTTTATCAACCTCTTCATCGTGGTGAAGTCCTTTGTAGTATTCTAAGGATGTAGTACCTTGGACTTCCACACTTCAATGGTTAAGAGCTCACTTCAAGATACTTCAATTGTGATTGAGTGACTCTTAACTTCTTGATCTTACTTCCTCTTGACAATGCACCTACTTCCAAGGCTTGTAGAATCCATTTCAAGCTTGTGTCATGGAGTCTTGCAATGTGTCGTTTCTTCTGTGTTGTAGGATGATATCTTTGGGTCCATAGAAGCTTTCTTAACATTAAGTGTGAGTGAATAGATCCTATCATCAAACCACAAGCTCACACAAACATTAGAACTTCTTAATGCTTTGTTATCATCAAAACTAGATTGATCACATTAGCCCTTAAGGCTTACAACATGGTTAAGATCTTACTTCAAGACCATCTTCATTTGAGATTAAGTAGTTCTTAACTTCTAGAATTTCTTTCTTTGAACTTCATTGTAACAACCACCAAGGTATTGAAGTATAACATCAAAGCATGTATCAAGGAGTCTTACTTTACATAGCTTCTTCAAATGAGACCTCTAAATGATCCTCATCAAAATTGAAGTCTCTTGAACTCTTCTAAATGTAGCTTCAATACTTTTGAATTCTTGACTTCATCATCTTCACAAGGAGAGTTTCCAACTTGAGTTTCTTCAATGTAGCACATGTAACTCTTTTCTTTGAACTTCCTTTATAATCATCTTTAATTGTGATAACCGAGACTTTTTCTTAAATGTATTGCATGCTTTGTATTTAATTTTGTATGATTAATTGTGCATGTGTTGTATGTTAGGATTTAATTTTATATGGGTGTTTTGATGAGTTTTGGAGGTAGAGGAACTCAAGTGTTGATGTTAGGAAGTTGTGGAGTTGTTTTGTAAGGAATTTAAAAAAGATTTAGTGGGAGTCAATGGCCGGAGAATTCAAGGAAAATCAATTACATTAAAAAAGAAGAGAGGAAGAAAAAGCTAGGAAAAATATGGCAGAAGCTTAGATTGCTAAGTTGAGAGATCAAACAAACTCTAATCGACTTGATTCTTATTGCAAAAGTTAGAAGACTCGTAGGGTTTTATTTTGGACGGTGGAGATCGTTTTCCAATGGTGGAATTGGGAGTAATTACATTCGGAAGATATGTTGAAAATCTAGAATTTGGGAACTTTGATTTCGTTGAAGTAATTTGATTAAGCTTTTGAGATAATGATCTTATACTCTTATTTTTCTGTCATAAAACGGATGAACTGAAGTTTTAAGTTTTGAATTATGATGAAATGTTTCTGCATATGTTTATTGCATTTAAAATTGTATGACGTGTTGAATTGTTGCATTTTTGTGTGGTTTATTGTCGAGTCTAATTGCGCGTGTTATATGTGTATTTGTTGTTGTTGTTGTTGTTGTTGTTGTCGTAATTGTTGTATGTTAGTCGGGTCATCTTCCCAATTTTCAGCTCTTGTCTAAGAACGTCTTTATAGCTGGATTCATTGCAAAATATATATGTTTACCGTTGAACCCGGGCTTTCGTGATGATATGATAAGCAAAGTCTGGGCCTTCTCTAGTTGGGCGATAATTAAGGGCTACTAACAGTTGTTGTGGAGTTCACAAAGGTGGAGTTCACAAATAGTGATGGGAATAAAATTTCATTGAGAAAATAGTTGAAAAACGTTACATATATATTAAAAAAATATGTTCTTATTGGCCATGCATTTTCCATTATTGACTCAAAAGCATTTATT
This sequence comes from Vinca minor, assembly GCA_026122235.1. Taxonomy (NCBI): domain Eukaryota; kingdom Viridiplantae; phylum Streptophyta; class Magnoliopsida; order Gentianales; family Apocynaceae; genus Vinca; species Vinca minor. The sequence continues at coordinate 2,631,004 of JAOCZM010000236.1, read as the reverse complement.
GATTTCTACCTCCTCATTCACTCTCGATCTCAATTTTGATCATGTTGCTCCTATTAACTTGTTTGACTCAAAGAATCTATGGCATACATTCATTATGAATGGCACGTAAAATTTATCTTCTTCACGCTAGGACACTTATAACACGTAAAAAAATTTATACCAAAAAAAGCAACGAAAATCTATTCTTAGCAATAATAACACACGAAACTACTTTTGTAACATAAATAACTATTTACTCTTTAGAATATAACATGAGAATATCTTTTCAAGAATAAAGTAAAAATGTAAAGTAACACTAGACATAGTGAAAATGATCTCCATTTCATTCTATATGACAAAAATTGGAGAATTAGATGCATAGGCTAAAGGGGAAAAACAATTCCTTCCCAATTTTAATTGAAATGAAAATTTTGGAGTTTTCACAAATTCATAATTTTACTTCCTCCCAAAAAAAAAATCAATCAATCAAACAGAGGAGGAATATCTTTAGAGTTACGCATGCATGCTGGAGCATGATTGATATTTTGTAGTATTATTCTTGGATCAACTTTTATTTCAAGTGGGTAGAGAATTTATTTATGTCATATATGAAATTTAATAATATAGGAATACTTGTCCAGACAATTGCTAACTAAAAAAAGGTTCATGACCACTTACTATGTGTAGTCCTCAACTGGTTTTATCATGACTCGGTGTGGGACTTCTTAAAAGGGGATCATGGTGAGAGGGCTTCAACTAGTTTTTTTTTTTTTTTTGAATAGAAATTGGATATCATTAGAGATTATCAGTGAAAATATGTGGTAGGACGAAATCCGGAGGACCCCTAACCATAGAGATCACCTAGATCTCATAGCGCACTTAGCCAATACATTAGCAGAAGTATTACATGACCTATTTATACAGGATATATTGGTTAATCTAACCCCTTGAAGGTCTTTAATAAGAGTGACGAAGAGACCTATTGATGACAAATCTTCTTCCTCGTGATGCAGCCGGTCAGTCAGGGCTTTACAATCACTTTCTATGAGACATGCTAAAAACCCTTTGGAGATAGCAAATTTGATACCTTTATATTTATATATGTGTATGTATATAGGTAAATAATTGCCAGTACTCGTGTATGTTCCTATTCTTGTGCTCAACAACTCACAATTCACCATGTGTATATATAATTAGAAGAAATGTCCACATAGTGAATTCTGAATAGTCGGGCACAGGAATAGGAATATACATGGGTTGAGACGATTTATATATATATATATATATATGAGATTAAGTCAGAGAATCCAATACTGAGAGCTGAACGCATCAAAATACATGAGAAAGTGAAGAAAACAACATAGGTGCCTTGGCTCCTCTCCTAATCAGCAAGATGGGTGAGTTTTGTAAGTCCATGATGTTAATTTTATTTTTCTAGCCTCGTGTTTTCTTTAAATGTTTCCCGTTTTGTGATATATTTGAAAAGCCAGGTGAGAATTGAATACAAAACAAGTGTTTCTAGTAATAATTATTTAATTGATGTCGTTACCTCATATTCTCTAAGAAAGAATGATGCGTGTTGAATGGACCATACCCCAATAGTACTTTGTTCCATCTAATAAATATACTAATTTGATCGAATTAAAAGTTTTGAAAAATAAAATGATATGTCTTTTTTTAGAACTTAATCATCTACTATCACTGATTGAAAACTCATCAGTTTTACTACCAAGTATATAAATATTACTCTACATTTTCTTATTAGTACTACAGTCCCCGAGATTTTTAAAAATACTACTACATATAGTAATATATAGTAATTTTTATATGTATTTCGGAATTTTTTATCAAGTTCGACCCCCTTCCCCCCCCATTTTTGCAGTTTTTATAGGTATGTCGGCATATTGTTGCAGTTTTTAGCCCCCAAAATACAATTTCTGACTTCGTCCATGTACTTGACCAGGCCTCGTCACTGTCTCATTTTTTATCCGGCCATAATCATAGCTTTTTAATTATTGTAATAACTAGTCAATTACTATCACTCATCAAAGTAGCTGGTAATGTAGTGTGCTATCTGGCAAAAAATCCTCTGTCCCCATTCGTATATGTCCCCGTGTTCCCAACCAATCACAATTCACCATGTGTATATATAATTGAAACAAATATTTATATAGTAAATTCTGATTGGTTAGGGACACGGGAACATACACGGACGGGGACAGAAGATTTTCACCCGTGCTATCTAACCTGTATTGTGGGGATAGAAACCCCATCCCAACCCATATATTAAGAAGAAAAAAAACTTGTAACAACTATATAATGTAGAAACCGATAGATCGATGAACTATACAATTTATTACAAAATCAAAATTCCTTTCTATCTATGAAAATCAACGAATTGTGGTAAAAGAATCGAATCATATCTAGATTTGTTGTCGTTAGTTATGACAGGTACAGCCACTATTTAACAATTCCAACTCCGAAAATTCAACCATAATTAGGTTTTCAATCATAGTAAACAAATAAATAATTATAACCATTAAGAAAACTCGTGGTCCCTTTTTGTCCCTAATGCTCAATAGGGGAAAATGTCTCATTTTTCTGCTCATAAAGTGGAATTTGAAAGTGATATTGAACAGTGGAAAACTCTACAAATAGACAAAATAAACACTGAAAGGGCACTTCTCTATGTGTCATCTACCACAATTTTTTTACACGTTATGATAATAAATCTAAACTTGGCCTTCTACATGTGGAAAGTCATGATAATGAGGAACAAAATGGGTGAAGAAAGGACAATGTAAAGAGTGGAAAGAGCATTAGTAAATTCATTCACGGGTTTATGGGAGGAAAATTTGGACTTTTCAAGTACTCAATAATGATGATGATGATAGTGAACTCCAAAGACATAATGGGAATGGAAAATATGAAAGAATAAAGAAATAAAAAGAGTAAGTGGTACTATCTGTGTCCCAAATTGTTTACAACGTTTAAATTTTTGCAGCATCTCAAGTTGTTTGCTACGTTTCAAAAATCAATTCATCTTTATTGTTATTTTTTTCCAGTCATATCCCTAATTTGTTATTCAAATAACCACTATTAATAACTTTTTAGTTATTAATTGAGAGGTATTTAAAACTTTTTTTTTCATATTAATTACTTTTCAATCAAATTTTTTTTTGGTGAAAATCTCAAATGTAAGAAATATTTTGGGACGGGTGTATAGTAATATATCCATTCTCCACCATAACAATTTTCTCAAAACATTTGATGTTTGGAAGAAGTTTAATATACCACAACTTTTATATGTGAAATTATGACATGGATTACAATTGTAAGTTGTTTAAATGATGTAGAATTTCATATATTTTCTACTTTCCAATGAAAGTATTTTTCCGAACTTTCTAGCGTAAAAGTGTTTTCCTTAAGTTTACTTCACTTTTGCATATGTAATCTGACATGTATCACAAAAGTAATTGGTTCTTTATGTGATGAATTTCCTCATTTCCTAATAATACTGCTCTATATGCAACTCTGACATGTATCACCAAAGGGAGTTCTACTTTACTCGTTGAATTTCATTTTATTGTAATTTTTAATTATTTAAAGAAAGTTCTTTTTGTGAAGGATTTGAAAGAATATTGGTGTGTTATTGAATTGAATATTGTCATACAATTACAATGTATATATATAATATAAGAGTTCTATATTAATAAGAAAGTTACTATCAATGATAGTCCTATACTAATAAACAAGCTACTAGAATCCTTAATAAATCACAATCAAATATATAAAGGATATAAGAATATATTTTAAAACACATGTGATCATTCCAACACTACCCCCTAAAGTTGGTGAGTGGATATCTAGAACACTCAAATTGCCAACAACATAATTGAACTGTCTATGATGCAGTACCTTGGTTAGAATATCCGCAAGTTACTCATTGGTACTGACATGACGAGTAGTAATTACTTGTGACTAAAGTGTTTTTCATACAAAATGACGGCCAATTTCTATGTGATTGATACACTCATGAAAAACGGGATTAACAGCAATATGAAGAGTTGATTAACTATCACAATACAACAGCGCGAGTCTCAAAGAGACACCAAGAAACCTTAGTAAACTTCTTAGCCAAACTATCTCACTTGTAACATTTTTCTTATCCCTTTATTCGGTCATTGTAGAAGATCTGGAGACGACATGTTGTTTCTTATATTTCCAAGATATGAGTGCATTCCCTAACATGATAAAATATAATGTAATAGAACGTCGAGTTATAGGATAAACAACCCAGTCTAAATCATAGTAAGCCACTAAGTTGACATCTGGATTATCTCTTGTCAACAACACTCATCTTCCTGGATTTCCCTTTATAAAAGGTACATTCCTGAGAGTTGTTTCCTAATGTCTTTGTCTTGTCTTCTGCATAAACGGACTCAAAATATGAACATAGTAAGTGATGCCAGGACGAGTACTGGTTAGATAAATAAGTCAACATATTAATTGCCTATATTTCCAAGAGCCATTCATCAATGCTCCATCTTCATCTTCATGCGCCAATTAGAGTTTTTGATCCATATGTGTTGAAAAATGTTTGGCCCTAGATAAGCCTGTCTTCTGTAAAATGTACAAGGCATATTTGTTTTGACAAAGAAAAACTCCCTTGGACGACTGAGCTGCCTCTATCCCCAAAAAGTATTTCAACTTACCCAAGTCTTTGATCTTGAACTTAGAATTTATGACTTCTGTAAACTTCTCAATTTTATGAATATCGTTTTCTATAATGACAATATCATCAACATATACAATAATAATAATCATAACACCACCTCTCACATACAAAAAGAATGCTTAGTAGGAGATTGTCAAAAGCCAAAACAGAGAAGAGTATTGGTTAACGTTTGGTACCAACACCGCTCTGCCTGCTTGAGGACATATGAGGATTTTCTTAAATGACAAACATGTATTGGTTTTGGAGGTACAACGCTTGGAGGTGGTTCCAAATAAATTTCCTCTGAAAGATCATCATGGAGAAAGAAATTGTTAACATCCATTAGATAAATGGGCCAACACAAATGTATCACGAGCAAGAAGACAACGGATGGTAGTTGGTGGGTTCCGGCCCAAGATCTACTAATGGGCTTCGGGTTGGACCTGACCCGGTGGACCTGTGCCAATATTTGACATGTCCAGTTTATGTCAACTACTATAAAGAAGTTCGACTCCTTTAGGGATTGTGATTCCATATTCTATATCCGACTACAACACTTTAATGGTAAGTGTACTCCTAATAGGTAACTAATATATTCATGTGATTTATCTACTATAAATATCAGATATCAATTATTGATTTCATTCATTACGAGTCACTCGCTTATCAAGGATTGAGTTCTTTCTTTGCGTCCATTTCTCTCTAAAAAGCTAACTTTAGCATCGGAGAGCGATTAGGATCATTCCCACCGCCCTTTGATTGTTTCATGTCTTCAAGGTTACTCTCTTTCGTGCGAGATATGTTTGTTTTCTTAGAGGGTGGAGCTCCTAGATCATAACCCTTTTGCTCGGTACACATCATTTGGCGCCCACCGTGGTTGTGCTTAGAATATCACACGTTACAGATTCCTACTTAACTACACCGCCGTCTTCATGTCTCAAAATAGAGGGAATGAGTGTCCTGCAACTCCTAACAACGTTGAACATGTCGGAGCGTTGTCTCCCCATCCAGAAACACAGGCCACATCTACCAACCATCACCAGGACAATGTGGTAGTTCCCATAAACCGGAGAAAAATTCAGCAGCTACAGGAGGACGCTAATAAGATGGCCCAGGCTACGAACACGGATGCGATCCCCCGTGCCCAAGCTCTGCTCTATACCTATTCATTTTCTCTAACTATCATTGTCCAACCAGAGAGCACATACTATCCAGAGAGAGGCCGTCGGCCACACCAACATATCAGAAAAATCCAATTCCGCCAAACTTTCAGAGCTTCAGTTCCAGCAAGCTCATGTACCACACTAGCAAAACTCCATAGAACTCTACTCAACACAAACTTCTATCCGCTTCCTTACGGTCAGTGAATATCTCTCGGGACTGGCAGAAGGTGGCGGTAGAGAAATACGATGGCACCACTAACCCTCAGGAGCATATGAATCTATACTAGGCGGCAATGTATATACACGAGCCCCATGACGCAGTTCTGTGCAGATTTTTCCTCAGAACGCTGAAGGGTCCAAAGTTAAGATGGTTCTCGCATCTTCCGAATCAAAGCATCCATAATTTTACTCGACTGCAAAGAGGTTGCTTGGACCACTTTTGTGCCAGCAAGCGTTCGAGTACGACACCGATCATCTGCAATAGATGGAGCAGGTAAAGGATGAGGCTGTCCAGGAATTCACGGAGCGATTTAATCAAGTCTCCATGGAGGTAAAATATATGTCTCAAGCTAAATCCATACAGTCTTATAAGTACATGCTTAGAAACATTGTCTTCGCCTGGAAATTTGCCGAGGAAACCCCAACGGATGTGCAAGCGCTATTCCTAATGGCCAAGAAATTCTCGTGAAGAGAAGAGTTCGGAAATCTACAAGAATGAGATGTTGAGCCGAAAGAACAAGAATAACGGAAGTTGGCGCCCCCACACCCTATATACTCTCCTTCAAGAGGTGGAGCAACTAAAGTAAAAGCTTGGGAATCCTTCTTCTAAAGGAATGACCAAGCCATCCAAGCCTCAACTGTGGCAACTGAAACTTCCCTCAAGGCATCCCCCTACAGACATCCTGCAACAAATAGAGGCCATGGGAATCTTGGCACCCCCTGCGAGGATAGATACTCCCTTTGGTAAAAAGAATATTAGCATTTACTGTGATTTCCACAAAGATCATGGTCACGAGACCAAGTGCTACATAGAATGGAAGCAATAAATCGAGCAGGCCATAAGCAATGGCCACCTAAAGGGATTCACAGATGAGTCTCCCGCTCAGAGGCGTAAAGGCACCGATAGGAGAGATCCCCTGGGACCTCCTCCACAAAGGATTGTCAATGTCATTGAATGCGCTCCGACACCCGAGCATCCTGACGACTTAGACGAACAAGACATTCCTTTGGTTATCGCCGCCAATATCTGCGCCCATCCGATGCGGACATTTTGATAAATACCGACAACACAGTCAATTCGCTCTTTCAGTGTTCCATTGATAAGCTGGAAATACCACACAATGCCCTGATCTTGGGCATCAAAACCATTGCTGGGCTTTCTGGAGATCCTGTCTGCATTGTAGGATGCATACGCCTGTCAGTATCTGCCCGGAGTTTATACAATTCTTTGTGTTAATGACCCGGAGTAAATACAGTGCATATTTGGTAGACCTGTCTTAAATACACTATACATGCGGATACAGCTTCGTCGTGGTCTGTAAATAACAATCAGGGGTCAACAGCCAAACGTTCTATTCTCCGCTCGCCCGGCACTACCTCCGGAGCGAGGCAGGGGATCATGTTCAAACTTATGGAGCAGCTTATCCCCAGATGAACATGAAAGCTCTGACTCAACGGCTTAGGATCTCTGGACCAGCCCCTTTGTTGTTTGTATTTTCTTTAAATATAGTACTTTCTATTTTTTCTACGTTTTCAGGCCCTGAGCCTACAGTAAGGGTCATCCCAGTCGGCCGGTTAACTGACCATTGCTTTATAATTTACTATTTTTAAAGCTATGCGCCAGTAACAAAGGTTGGCCTTGTCCGCCAGCAACGTAATCAAATTTTATATGCAATAATTTTTTATTATTATTATTATATGATTATTGTGATTACTAACTGAGATCCTGGGTTCTGACCCGATCTCCTTTCTTGGCACAAGCTACCGTGTTTGAGATCCTGAGTTCCTATTCGATCTCCTTTCTTGGCACAAGCTGCCGTATTTGAGATCCTGAGTTCCTATTCGATCTCCTTACTTAGCACAAGCTGCCTTATTTAAGATCATGGGTTCTAAACCGATCTCCTTACTTGGCACAAACTTCCAGAGACACCCTCTTGAAGCCTTGCGTTTGAACAATAAAAATACCAAGGTTGAGTTCGGGTATACCTTGAGTTGGTGAGCACCTACAATTGAAAAATGAGGAATGGGGGACGAAGATAAAACTCTATCCTCGGAGTGTGACCTCCAACCTCAAGGTACCACAGAGACCAATAGTCCCCGGACAAGAAATTTTCATGAGCAAATCCAATTTATAACTCCAAGCACGATCAACATGTCAACGAAGTACAAAGGGGTCCCCCGAGTAAGAATACACTCATCGAACCATTATCAAAATCGCAGCACAACAATTGCAGAAAATAGGGCCAAGGAAATATTGCCTCAGACACAGATCAATTGAAAGGAAAGAAACTCGTATCAACAGGGAAAAGATACAAAAAAAGGGACTGCAGAAAGTAGAGGCCTGGAAAAACAATTATTATTACAAATACAGGACCTATAGTCCATCAAGATTGGTTGGAGGGACCAGCTACTTTGGTGTTCCTTCCCATGGGGTCGGGATGAGGAAGAGCACCATGGTGTCTCGCTTCTTCCAAACACGCTTCATCATCCATCAAGGGCTCGTCGGTCCTGAAGAATGTGGTTGAGTCATTAGGCATAGCAACAACTCTTTCAATGTCGTCACTGAATGTCAAACGCCTATGATGATCCCTAGCCTCTTTTAAAACCGATCGTAAATGGGTCCGAGGTAATTGAGAACAAACTTGCTCACCTCAGCTTGAGCATCTCTCCTGAGCATGTAATTCTTCACTTAGTTACGAAGTATAAGCTCGGTTAAAGGTTTCAAGCCTGCATGGAGTATGAGCAACCTTTCTTGGAGTCGAGCAAGGGAATCTTCCAGGAGTTGCACTTGTCGGTTAGAGTCCTGATTTGTTCCGTCTGAGTAGCATCACGTTCTTCCAAGACACTCAGCTCTCCCGGGGAGTATTGTTCTCATTGAAGATTTCATCTTGCGCTCTTTCTGCAACACGAGCTCTCTCCACAACCTCAAGCTCATGACACTCAGACACAACAGTCTGATTCCTCAATGTATGGTATCCCTTAAATAACACATCATTCTCGCAACACGAGAAGGGTCTGCCAAACTCATAGTCGCAGCCTGAAGAATCCCACCCACCTGACGACATAAATATAAGTGTCAGTTTAAAACCAGTAAAATATACAAAAGTGGAGTTCACGAAGAAAACACGAATCACAAACCTAGCGGTGAGTTGATTCCATCTACGGCAAAGCCAATTCTATCAAAACCTCTTGAGAACGTTGTTCAATTTTCCCCAAAGATGCATCCGGGGTAGGGATAATCCTGAAGCCGCTCAAATCATTCCTCCTGTTCAAAGTACCAACGCCACGTCCTATCCCTGATGTTGGAGCAACCACCAAGGTAGCTGTTGTGAAGCTTCCACAGGATCCATCGCCGCGACCAGAAGGTAAGTTCTGAGTGGTAACCTCAGCAAAACCCCTTGAACAAACCAGGGACGGTAAGGGGAAAAATATGAATCTTATGGCTCTCACTACTAATCCGATCAGATACTACATCTTCATCATCAAATCCCGAGATGTCTACAATCATTAAGTGTAATGACATCATGAGATAATACAAAAACAATAATACATAATTACAATGGGTTGTGAGTACTTACCTCTGTCGGGGTTCTACCTACCAGTTCGAGTAGCAACATCTCTTCCCTAAGCCCAAGAAAAGTCGCCCCCGTTCTAATTCTCTTTCGCAGGCTCCATGCAAATAACAAGGTGTTAATAGAAATATATATATATATATATATATATATATATATATATATATATTCGACAGGTGCAATGAGTAAATTAGGGAACAAAAATCGGTAAAATACGACACACCTGATTCTTCAGGGTCGTCTTCACTTACAGGTGTTCGTGCCCGAGAAGTCTGGTTAGTCATTGCAACCCTTCACCTCGCAGTCGGAACATTGCCTGCAGTAAGGAAACAAAAATTAACATCCAGGATGTATACCTTCATTTATATACGGTAATCACAACGTGACAAAACAAGGGTACTGACGCAAGGTTTTATAGTCATAGAAGCGTTGATATATAAAGTCTTAAAGAGTTGGACTTCAAGATTCCCTCACGGTCGTCCCAAAGGCATATCTCATCAAGGTAATCAAGCCTTCAGGATCTAAATTTGAACTAACTAGGGTGTAAAACACAAGAGGGGGGTGAATTGGGTTTTCTCTTGTGTTTTAAACGATCTTGCAAACTATTTTCAATCTTTTCAATGCTAGTGAGAGTTTGAACAAGATGAACAAAAGCTAAAGCAAAACCCAACAACAAGACAAAGGATTTAGAGTGGTTCGATTCACTTAGAATCTACATCCACTACCTTGAGCCGCAACCAAGGATTTGCAACAACTTCACTAAGAAGATTTTACACTTGTGGCTAACTCACTAAGAGTTTTACAAACACAACCACAATACAAAAACTCACTAAGAGCTTGATTGCCCACACAAAGTATGACTTAACAATTTGCCCACACAAAGTAGGACTTATACAAGAATAACCCTATCACTAAGAAAGGGAATTAAGATGGATAAATAACAAGGTTGTTCACTCTTCTAAGTGAAAGATATATACCTTTGAAGTACATCAATTATAGCTCTTTGAACATATGAAGTTCACTCTTTGTCTTGCTTTTGAAATAACACCTTTGAATGATTTAGATCATGGAAATAAAGTGTTTTTGCTTTGAAGGTGTTTAGACTTGATAAGGAATCAATGAAACTTTGATATGCAAGCCTTAGAGTCATTCTCTAGCTTTGGAGTATTTATACATTTCAAAATATGCTGAAAAAGCGACTCTTTAACGGTCATATAACGGCTAGAAATCGCGAGTTCGGTTGACCGAACTGAGACCTCGGTTGACCGAACACGAGGTCGGTCGACCGTCCAAGGACCTCGGTCGACCGAGGCTTGCCAAACCAACTCTCTGTTTCTTCTTCGGTTGATCCGAGAAAAGCTCGGATGATCCGACCTTCTGAGCTTTGAGAGATGTTGATTTTTCACACGTTTTAAAATCTTTTGAGGTCTAAAAGGTTTTCTCAATATGTAACAAGTAAGAGCATTTAGAAAACCGTTTTAAAAGACTTATACTTTGAAATCAAAGGCTTTTGAAATACGAACACATGTAAGGATCATTTTGAAACTTAGCCTTTTGAAAACGTGTTTATGAAAACATGCAAGACTTGAGTGTAGGACTTATGTTCATGAGAGCATTGGTTAGAGCTTATAAGATAACGACTATTAAAGACAAAGCTATTCTAACCAAACCTAAGTCTTCAATCTTCAATCTTGATAGATGAGCCTTGAATAATATGACTTTGAATCTTGATCATGGCTTGATTGAAGTACTTAGAGCTTCCATTATAAGTTCCGATAATCTATCACAAAGATATAAAACATTAGACACAACATCAAGTGTTTATCCATTATCAAAAACCGAGTTCGTTCGCCCTTAGGGCTTACAATCTCCCCCTTTTTGATTATGGCAAACTTTGATGCAATTAGATAGAATATGGTTAATTTAAGTGCAAGGAAGCATGGCAAAAGGATATAAGAACAAATAAGTGTAAAGCTAAGTGCTTATAAGATAAACCAAGATAGAACGAGAAACATAAGCACTAGCATGTTAAGTTCTTTTGCCATATGCATTAGGGACTCTTTGAAGAGCCCTATTTCCCAACCATCCTCCTTTCCTCCTTCCTTCCATTATATGTAGCTTTCTTGTGTGTAACATACATACCTTAGTTTACACAAGAGGCTAACTTACCATTTTCATCAATGTTGATGTGAGTGCTAAGGATCCTATTATAAAGAACATGCTCAAAAAACATTAGAACTATCAATGGTTTGTTATCATCAAAACAACATAGAATATTTTGCCCTTCGGGCTAACAATCTCCCCCTTTTTGATGATGACAAAACATTGATGCAAATGGGAATAGTATGCAACAAAATAAAGCTTTAAAGCAAATAAATATGAATGCATGAGATAAAGAAATATTCTACTCCCCCTATATTAAAGAATCCCATATCTCTCCCATTTTGCAAGTTCTAAGCTTTCTCCTTTTGTAAATTACTTCTCTTGGCACATTTGCAACACTAAAAACTCTCCCTCTTTTTGTCAAAATCAAAAAGGGATATCAGAGCGCCAATAAGAAAAGCATTTAATGAAAAGTAAATATGAATAAGATTTAAATTGTGGAGAAGCTTGATGAAATTTAAGAATTCTCCCCATATACAAAAGAACTAAAATACCATGGAGAATCTTGATAGTCTATTAGATTGATAAAATAAGAACCAAATGATCAATCCTAAAGACCAAAAATCATTTGAAGAATGATTATTTTGAATAAGCTTGGTTGATTTCTAAAAACAAGGAGTCCATAATAACACATAAATCAAAAGATGCTCATGTATGGCTCAAAAAGAATATCAACCTAAGCTAAGACAAAGGAGATAAGGAATAAACCTTAAAGTACAATCTCCCCTTTTATCAACCATACGATGTTAGCTATTTGAGATAAAACCAAGTTTGATACCAATTGACCAATTGTAAAACATGTTTGAAAATATAGCTAACAAAGTACTAGTGGAAGTGATACCATGAATTCATAAGTTAAGCACATGTATCACAACCAAAAGAATTAGAGGAAGTGTAGGATGACAACTCGAGTACATTCCTCTAATAAGTTAATGGTTAGCTAAATGAGTATAACAACTCTTGAAGCAAGACTAACCAAAAACTCTAATGAGATCACAAAAGATATGAAAGTAAATATTATGATCTCATAGTTATTAAGGAAGAGTATATGTGATACCAAATGTAAGAAATAACCAATTGTAAAAAAAATAAACATTTATAACACATATGACTTCCAAAATAACTTACACAAGTTGGCTATAGAATAAGAAAGATGAAAAACAAGCCAACATGAGATGTGATGATGTAAAATATGAACAATTGAGAATACATCACATATTATGAGTTTACATCCTAAGTCAAGCATCTAGACGATCAACCACATAAGATTAATGCTATAGACTCGAATATAAACACAACCCCTATATGCAATGAAGATCAAGTAAAAACTGAGCATAGCATATACAAACTCCCCCAAAGCATAAAACACTACATAATAGAGGGGAGGGGGTATAAGTTGAACACAAAAGGATAAAAAACAAAACAATGATCACCTACAAGGGATGAGTTAAGCTATTGTACCTCAATGCTCTTTGAGCTTGGACTTCTTACCATTTTGGTTGATCTTCTTTATCAATCAAGTCCATTGAGGCCTTTTGTGTGATCACTTTCATTTGAAGCTCATTGAGAGGTTGACATGTGATTGCTCCATTTTCTTTGTTGTTCATCCTTGATTGATGAGATGAAAGCAATCTCCTCTTCTATTCATGACAAGTGTAGAGTCATCAATGATGGGTGACTTTTCTTTTCTTGATGACCCTTTACAATCTTATAATCCTTGGCATTTGACTCTTTTCTTGGAGTCTTAGCTCATTTGTGCCATTCCTTGTAGTTCATATCTTCTTCTTGAAGTTTAGAACTCTTTGTTACCTACAAGGAATTCTTGAGAACAAATACGGTACATTTTTAAAGGTCCTTCATGATTAGTTCAATATCTCAAGTAGCACATATATGCATAAGGATCAAAAACCAAAAACAACTAGATGGATTCTTAAATGAATATGACATGACAAGACAAGAATCAATCAAGTTGTATATGTTACATCTCATATATACCTTAGCTAAAATAAGCATGGATAATAAAGAGCATGCTAAAGGTTATCTATATAATTATTGAATTCAAGAAAGTGAGATGCAACATGTACAAGAGCAAGCATATAAAAATATATATACCAAAAACACTTAAACACATTAATTAAAGTGTTAAGAGAAAGTGATTTGATACCTTTACTTTCTTACCAAGTGATGAAGATATTGGATTGACACTTTGGCTCTTGTCATCACTTGATGCTTTGCTCTTAGTATCTAACCAACTTGGTTCTCCAATTGATTAATATTTGAGCTTTGAGAATCCAAGTGTTAAGGAGTGCTTTTGAATTTCTTCTTTAGACACATCTCCTTTGATAAGCACTTCTACTTCTCCGGTTATGTGACAAAATCATACACATTGAACCATCATAGAGCCGGAGCTTCCCTTTAACTAATAAGAACCTATAAACTCAAGGGAAGAGTTACTTTTGGTACCCACTTTTGTTTGGGTCCATGGGGGTTAGTTAAAGTATGCTTAACTCTCCGTATTGTTTTTACTCCCCTTTCAATCTTTTTCTTCACATAGCATCTAGCACAAGTGTGACCAAATTTTCCACAATAAGTGCAACAAGTAGATGGCTTAGAAAATTTGTGAATATGCTCATGAAGTCTATTATGCTTATGTGAGGTGCTAGCATGCACAAAATGTTTTCTAGGAAACTTGGAAGAGCTAGCAATATCAAAGTGAGTTGCATGTATATAGCCTAATCCATGTTTAACATTTGAAGCACGTTGCATACCAAGGATATGATCAAGATCTTTTGATCCTTTGGAAAACTTATCAACAAGTAAAGTGAGCTCAACAAGTTTGCTTTTCAAACTATCAAACTCAACAAGTTTGCATTCAAGAGAAGACACTTTATCATAGGCTTCTAGATACTTTAATGAGGAAGTGTTGCATGTAGCAATAAGCTTTTCATTTTCGATTTTCAAGCAATCAACCTCATCACATATCTTTTTGTTCTCACTAGACAACCTAGATCTTTCTTCAAGCAAAGATTCAATTTTAAGCTTCATATCTTTGTTTTGCTTTGCACATTTCTTTAATTGATCATACATATCAATTAAAAGCTCATTAGGATCATCCTCATCATTATCATCATTATCATAAGAATTTGAAATAGAGGGAGAAGGATGTACCTCATTACCAAATGCCATAAGACACATGGGGTCATTTTCTTCTTGATCATCCTCACTTCCTTCTTCATCCAATGGCTTAACAACACTTTGCATTGTTGAGATTTAAGAATAATTTCTACTTCTTCATGATTGATGATAGAATCAAGATCAATACCTTTATTAGAACCATTTTTCCTTTTCTTCATCTCAAAGGTGAGTAGAGAACCAATAAGTTCTTCCATTGAATATGTCTTTAAGTCTTTGGCTTCTTCAATGGAAAGAGCTTTTGTTTCCCAACTTTTAGGAAGAGAATTGAGAATCTTCCTATTTATTTCTCCGGAAGTATACTCCTTGCCATTAGACCTCAACCCATTCACAATGTTAGTGAGTCTTGAGTTCATCTCATTGATAGATTCATTTGACCTCATGGAGAATAGCTCATATTCTCTAACTAGCAAATTCAACCTTGACTCCTTGACTTGATTTGTGCCTTCATGAGTAACTTCAAGCATTTTCCACATGGAGTGTGCGGATTTTCTTCCAAGGACACGGTTGTACTCATCCGGATTCAAGGCACAACTAAGAATGTTCATTGCCTTATAATTTTGAGTCATTTTCTTGGACTCAAACTCATTTAACTCATTGTCCGGTTTTGGCACTTGAACACCATCCACCATTTTCATAGGCACATATGGACCATCTTCAAATATATGCCATAAAGAATAATCTATTGAGCACACATATATCTTGAAACGTTCTTTCCAAGCTTCATAATTATTTCCATCAAAAAGTGGTGGCCTATTGGTGGAAGACCCCTCTAAGTAGGCAAATGCGGAATTTCCGGCCATAATCTTTACTTCAAGCGGATAAGCTAAAAATGAAGACGAGGCTCTGATACCAATTGTAAAACACAAGAGGGAGGGGGGTGAATTGGATTTTAATCGATCTTGCAAACTATTTTCAATCTTTTCAATGCTAGTGAGAGTTTGAACAAGATGAACAAAAGCTAAAGCAAAACCCAACAACAAGACAAAGGATTTAGAGTGGTTCGATTCACTTAGAATCTACATCCACTACCTTGAGCCGCACCCAAGGATTTGCAACAACTTCACTAAGAAGATTTTACATTTGTGGCTAACTCACTAAGAGTTTTACAAACACAACCACAATACAAAAACTCACTAAGAGCTTGATTGCCCACACAAAGTAGGACTTAACAATTTGCCCACACAAAGTAGGACTTATACAAGAATAACCCTATCTACAAGAAATGGAATTAAGATGGATAAATAACAAGGTTGTTCACTCTTCTAAGTGAAAGATATATACCTTTGAAGTACATCAATTATAGCTCTTTGAACATATGAAGTTCACTCTTTGTCTTGCTTTTGAAATAACACCTTTGAATGATTTAGATCATGGAAATGAAGTGTTTTTGCTTTGAAGGTGTTTAGACTTGATAAGGAATCAATGAAACTTTGATATGCAAGCCTTAGAGTCATTCTCTAGCTTTGGAGTATTTATACATTTCAAAATATGCTGAAAAACGACTCTTTAACGGTCATATAACGGCTAGAAATCGCAGAGTTCGGTTGACCGAACTGAGACCTCGGTTGACCGAACACGAGGTCGGTCGACCGTCCAAGGACCTCGGTCGACCGAGGCTTGCCAAACCAACTCTCTGTTTCTTTTTCGGTTGATCCGAGAAAAGCTCGGATGATCCGACCTTCTGAGCTTTGAGAGATGTTGATTTTTCACACGTTTTAAAATCTTTTGAGGTCTAAAAGGTTTTCTCAATATGTAACAAGTAAGAGCATTTAGAAAACCGTTTTAAAAGACTTATACTTTGAAATCAAAGGCTTTTGAAATACGAACACATGTAAGGATCATTTTGAAACTTAGCCTTTTGAAAACGTGTTTATGAAAACATACAAGACTTGAGTGTAGGACTTATGTTCATGAGAGCATTGGTTAGAGCTTATAAGATAACGACTATTAAAGACAAAGCTATTCTAACCAAACCTAAGTCTTCAATCTTCAATCTTGATAGATGAGCCTTGAATAATATGACTTTGAATCTTGATCATGGCTTGATTGAAGTACTTAGAGCTTCCATTATAAGTTCTGATATTCTATCACAAAGATATAAAACATTAGACACAACATCAAGTGTTTGTCCATTAAAAAAAGCGAGTTCGTTCGCCCTTAGGGCTTACATAGGGGATTTGGAATTTCAGTGGACATGTTCCACTCTCGGGTAAATCCTTCTAGGGTCGGGTGGACAAAAAAGAAATTCTCCTTCTAGCCTTTGAAAGATGATGGCGTGTGAGATATCAATTTCTCATCCGAGGTAAAAACTTTATGCTTATTGGTAAACCAACTCAACCCTTTCTTTTCCCTGAAAGGCGCACCCAATCTTACTTTAGTCATGGGGACTATTTCAAAGAAACGCCTAAACAACTCTAGACTGGTGGGCACCCCGAAGGCATGAGACAAAAGGATGAAACAGGTGAGAAACTTGACAAGATTAGGACTTAGTTAACTAAGGTCTCAAGTCTAAGAAAAGCCTATGAGGTGGTATGGTCAATCCACCCGGCCCGAAGTTGTTCAAAATACATGACAGAATATCCCTGAGGAAGATAACAAGCTCTTCCCCCGGTAGAGGGAATTATATATTTTATATTAGGGGCAATGGGAGCATCATGCCAAAATTTGTTTAGTCTGGACTCATCTAAGACAGACGAAATTGTAGATGCTTCACATTCATCCAAGCTCTTCAAGTTACTTATTGTCCTTACTAAATAGGTTACAACTTGTGGATTCCTTCCTCAGTGAGACATTCTACAACCTATTTTCCTGAAGACATTTCTAGAAACTATTTCCACATTACCAGCAACCTCTCTCTCACTTAGACGCTCAAGTTGTGGGTTGTTACCTTATGGTACAAATCATTTAGGGGTCATCGTTCTCCTAACAAAAACAAAAAATATTAGCAATGTCGGATGGAATCTCTAGCGGGGAAAACCCTAAAGGACAACGGTTAAGAGTTTAGAAACCAAAAGAAGTCGAAGACAATTTCTTTTCATTTCTGAGGGGTTAAGGAATATCTCTATTGCCTCAACGAAAACTGATAAAGTAGAAATTATAAAAAACCGACGGGCTAAAAAAAAGTGGTTGATTGGAAAAATGACGAAGAAGATGAACAGTTGCAAAGGCGCAAAAGATAAAGTTTAAAAAAGTGTTTCTTTTTACCCGCACGGTGTGCCTATTTGTTGGCCAGTGAAAAATAATTATTATGTGATCATTTATGATACACGTGGGCATTTCATATTCGTCGAAGAAGAAACAATTCGTCTTCAAGAAGTTATAAAGACACATGACTTATCAAGAAAATCTCCGAGTGTTATTCATTACTTAACCTCCGTATAAGAAAAACTGACTCTTGAGATTCTCAACGCTCTCTATAGTTATTAAAATAAGTATTCCCCCGAATGATTATCACTTGCGTACTCACCCAACGATAAATACATGATCAAGAAGTTTGCATTTTATTATTTCCCCGAATGCGGACGTCTATTTACATTCCGTCCAACAGAAGGTTAGGAGTTCAGGACATACCTTCCCGAGAATATCTAAGAAGCATGTCACTTAATTCTTTTTGGAGTTGTATAGTATTGGATTTCATCACTTCTTTTTGGTTAAGAAGCATGTCACTTAATTCTTCAATGTTGAATTGAATATCTCTTCACATTGATCTTCCTTCTTCTTGACTTTACAATTAGCTTCCAAAGCATTGTGTATGAACTTCAAGCTTGTCCCTTGGAGCCTTGCATATTGTGGCTTCTTCTAGTGTGTATGATGATACCTTTGATGTGCACATGAGGCTAACTTACCATTTTCATCACTGCCGGTGTGAGTGTAAGGATACTATTATTAAACACATGCTCACACAAACATTAGAGCTACCAATGGTTTGTTATCATCTAAACTAGATTGATCACATTAGCACTTAGGTTTTACATAGTAGTTACCTATTAGGAGTACACTTACCATATAATTGTTTTAGTCGGATATGGAATAGGGAATCACAATACCGAAAGAAGTCAAACTTTTTATAGTAGTTGACATAAACTGGACATGTCGAATTTAACACATGTCAAATATTGGTGTGGGTCAACCGGGTCGGGTCCAACCCGTGGCCCATTAGTATATCTTGGGTCGGAACCCACCATAAGCCCCTCAAGACCTCGGGTGGTGGTTTCCGAATATGAGGTCTTTGAACCAGTAACCGTGACGACACTAGATCAAGAATTCACCAGACCTTGAACTTCAGGTCAACATAAATTACACCGATGTACGAGCTTCGCTTCTAACGACTAGACCACATCATTCGGTCGACCAAGATGCATATATAGGTATTGTAATCTTTACTTCGGACGACCTGCCCTATGGTCCGGTTGACCGAAGCATGTCCTATCAAGACAAAAATATAGTCGTTCGAACTCGATTTGCTTGTAATATTTTGCCATATAGAAAGATTCTAAAGCTGATTTTTCATACTAACCGGCATTTAATATACACTTCATACACAAGCAATCAAACACTTCAAGAGCTTTAATCTTCAAATCATTCTTTCAAATACATCCTTTTCAGTTGAGCTTAAACATATATATCCTCTCCTTTTCTCAAAAGTGATTAGAGCTTAAATTTGTATATCTAATCCATTGAGGGATTATTATAAGTGAGTTCAATTATAAAGTCTCCTTTGAAAGAGGTTAGTTCCTATTTCTCTTTGTGAGATCTAGTTCTTAGTGAGCTAGGAAAAAGCTCTTTGTGAGCTTCACTCTTTCTCTTTGTGAGATTGGCTCTTTGTGAGCTTAGTTCTTGTGAGAACTAGAAAAAATTCTTTGTGAGCGGAGTTCTCTTTGTGAGGCAATTGTAAAAGGTTGATCCCACATTGCATTTATTGTGAAGGGAACCTTTTTGTGAAGTGTTGAAGTGTATGTAGATATTTGTGATCGAACAACTATAAATCATTGTGTTAGTTTTCTCCATCCATTACTCCTTCACTTTATAGTTCATGAATTTTTATATCTTGTTTACATGCATTTACATGAACCTTTTTTGTTTTAGAGTTAGTTGAAAACTCACACATGATTCCTTGCTTTATATATTGCTTGACTTGTCTCTACTTGCCTTTGGTCACATGACTTATGGTGTTTGATATTACAAGCTTTGCAATAAGGACACTTGACTTAGTCTTCCCTTGATCATATGCATAGTCTTGTGTGCCTATGTGTTGCATATAACACATAAGTCATCTAAGTTTTCATAACGATTAATTCACCTTATATGCTTAATCAACATACTTGTAGTTAATGTGATCATTTAGGCAAAGAAGTTTTAGAAAAGTTAAAAAGTTTTAGAACCTAATTCCCCCCTCCCCCTCTTAAGTTCAAACCTATTGGGTATTTCACACTATATCCATGGGATTTATCTACTATAAATACTAGGTATCAATTACTCATTTTCATTCATTACGAGTTACTTGCTTATCATGCATTGAGTTCTTTCTCTCTAAAAAACTAATCAAAGATAAACAAATAGAAATGTTAAATATTAAAGAATCCACATACAACGTAGACGAAAAAGATGTGGGCTTTGTAACCAATTTTTATAGGTCTTCTTTTTTTAATTAGAATTTTAGTATTATATATATATATATATATATATATATATATATAATATGTGTGTATATGTAATATTTATAATTATATTATTCTTATTCGGATGCGAGCTTTGACCAAACTGAGCGGGGGTAAAGTCCACGCTCCACTCACATAAAATTCAAGAGCTTTAATATTGGGCTTAGACTCGGCTGACGCTCGGCTCACTTAAGCTCACACTCGTAATTTTTTTTAGTTTTATGGGTCGAATTCGGGCTGTTGACACCCCTACTTGCGTATGTAGCATTATATGTCCCCAAATCTAAAGGTATGCTCGGTTGAGTATCAGACTGAGTTGTTTCATATCAATCTCAATCTCATACTAATTATTTTTTATTTTTCTTTTTAAAAAAAAATTGAGAAAAGGGGAATTCGATCATGCAATATGCGGATCGAATACCACACTACATTACCATCTACTCCGTCAGGTGTTAGCAATCTCACACTAGTTTTAAAAAGAAAACTGATTGTAGATCAGATCCTATACTCATTACGGGTCCGATCATAGAGTCATTATTTATTGTTTAAACTTTTTTAAAACGGTTAAAGTGCTAGTACTTTTGTAAATTTGGTTTTAAAAAAACAATACGTTATTATTTCTAACAATTGTGAAATGCTAATGGCATTTCAATTTTAACTTTAATACCCATGTTCTTTTGTTTTTCTTATTGGAAACACTTTAACACTCAAACACAATAAATTCATATCATATCTAGTATTTAAAAATTTCTAGTCAAATTTTTTAAGTCTTCTCATTTGTAAAATAATCACATGGAGAGGGTAAGAAGTTAAAAAGGTTTTAAATATCATTTTTTTTAAATTTTGAGCTAGATATCTTATCTAAAGTAGTTAGCAATGGCAAATGGGTTAGTACGGTGGTTTCGGAGCGGATTCGGAGTGGGTTTGACCAAGCTGCGGGGCGGGGCAGGTTTGACTGGTCAACCTGGTGAGGCAGACTGGGTCCAATAGTCAATCCCTCGAACCAAGTCCGTCCAGCAAGGAAAACCTGCAACCCGCGGGCAGGGCCAGGTTAACTGGGTTTTGATGTTTTAAAAAAGAAATAAGTTTAAGGTGGAAAAACTAAAAGAATGTAGTGAGAAATAAATATAGAGAAAGTCACCTTGTACTGGTGGAGTGGTTTGCCATGGACTCATACCAGTTTTATTAATAACAAAAATAAAGTTACATATATAGGAGGGGGGACTTAGGGCCTAAACCTCCCAAATGGAAACGCATGGCACAATCTTGTACTACTAAGTACAAAACTTAATTGAAAAGTGCATAAAAAAATAAATATTACAATTTAAAATGAAAAGCACATAATAAAGTAAGCATTACAATTTCTTTAACTTACCTCTAATCTTCATTCTTCAAAACTTATTTCATTGATCTGCATCATCCTCATCAACTACTGGATAGTAATCTTCAACAGTGGTAGTGTCACACCCCGTAACCTAGAGGTAACCTGACAGCGCCTCATTCATCGATGACACCGAACTCATACTGATAAAAATATAACTTCCATAACTGAATACATAACTTAAAGGTAACTTACATCAAACTTAAAGAGTGATACAAAGTTAGACTTAAAAGTACGAATATAACATGACATAAGAACATCTCATAACATACTTAAATCTATTACATAAAACATAGACCGGTTCAATTCTCGAGTTCCTTCATCAAGTCCTCGTCCCGAACCTCCCACACGGGGACATCTACTAAGGCATCTGCAAAAGATTAAGGAATGAGCTACACTACCCCAGTAAGGTTCAAACACTCGTGGGATGAAGTATAATTAGACTCGAAAACATTTCCCGTTTTCCCAAAAATATATGAAAACATAACATTGCTTTACATGAATAGAAATAACCTTTAAAACACTTAAAATACATTTGACTTGACTAGACTTATAACATACTTGCATGGAAACATAACAGAAAGAATTGTAACAATGGTCCAAACAGCCTCCGGTTGATGGCTCTGGACGATGCCTCGTCTGGACCCATCGTCTAAACCAATCCTGACGATAAAAAATGAACCCCGATTGACCGGAGGTCGTCTGAGTTCCGGACAGTTGACATGTTAAAATGTCTAGACGACCTGTGGCCCTGTCCGGTCGACCGAAGTGGTCGTTCGGGTTTCAGGCAACCTCTTTTTCAATGTAAAACTTTCAAAGGAAATGACCATTCCTGAAATCCAACATTCCTCTTCCCAAAATACAAACTTGACAACTCAATTAGGAAACATTAAACATATACATATAACTTCAAAATACATGCAAAAAACTTAACAACATTACTACATTCATACTTGTCATTCTTCTCACCTAGCCTCGGCTAAGCGGTCTTACACAATACTTCTTCTCGCAGGGCCTCGGCCTCATAAGCATACATAACTTGTTATTTGTCTAGATGTCTCGGTCCTCACCTGGCCTCAACCGGTGGACCTACCCCACAAGGTCTTGACCTCATGAGATTGCATAATATAGTTCATCTCGCATGGCCTCGGCCAGCGACTCTACTTAAAAATTTTATGTCGCAGGGCCTTGGCCTTATGATCATTCGTAGCGGGCACAATATGAACTCTAAGTTACACTTGCATACTTTCGGACTCACTAAAAAAACAAGCAAACTATATAACCACATATCAACACAATACTTCAATATATATATCATACATTACATATAAATCACACATTACAACACTTCATCCAATTTGATGCAATAAAAAAAATGGAGAAACCATGTCATCATATTTCCATAACTTTTAAAAAAAACATTTTTCATGCTTTTTGGACAGAAAAAACAAGAGTGTAAGAACCTTACCTTAAACGCTTAACAAATTTCTTCAATGAAATCTCAAGTAAACAAATTCCAGAAATTCCAGCCTACTTCTTGAAGCAATATCTCTCAACTACACCATTGGAATACGATCTTCATTGATCAGATTGTAGTCATATGAGTCCTCTAACTTTAGCAGCAAGAATCGCTTTGATCGGATTCCGTTTGATCCCTCAACTAAGAAATCTACAATCAGCACTCTGATTTTCCCAACTTTTTTTCTCTATTCTTTTCTCTCTTTTCATTCATTTCTTCTCTTTGTAATTTCCCTCTCCCTTAAAATCTCAATAATAACTCCCACTAACTAACCCCTCAACTCTCTTACAAAACAGTCTCTCGACTTCCTAACATCCACACTTAGGTCCCTCGACTAACCAAGCACATCAAAACCCCCCTTAAAGAAATAACATGCAACATATAACACATAAAACATATAACACATGGAACCAAACATGACATGCAAACATAAAGGTTCAAAAAGTCTCGGGTATCACATACTTCCCTCTTACAAAAGTTTCATCCTCAAAACTTGCACTCCCAACATAACATAGATACTAGAACCCTCTCACTATATGCAGTGGTTATTTAGGCATCCAAAATACACGTATGGTACTATATGGTAATATATGAAGTACAAAAGAAAAGATGGCACCATATTCAAATAACACACAAACATATATACATATTACAACCAGTGTACCTGTCACCACATCCGATGTCCTAGCTTCCTGTTGTGTGAGGAAAAACACTTCGACGTTAGGCCCCGGCTCTTGATTCTCAACATTAGGAGCAACTGACACAACCTTACCACTATTATGACCAATTGTAGGATACTGACTAATTTGATGTCTTATATTCCCGCACTTGAAGCCCAACGACATATTCTTGGATGCCTCCGTCTACATCTATTACATTCCTGCACTACAGGATGTCCCATCTGAACTCCTCTAGAAGTTTGATCCAAACATTGATTGACGTGGTGGTTCATTTTTTCGCACCTAAAGGAGGCTCATGTATTCCAATGACATTTTCCCGGGTTTTTTCGTCCACACCTGGCACATGTCCCCACTACAAAATAACCACTTGGCGCAACTATCAATCCCATCTTCTTGCAAGCTACAGAAGACCTAGAGCTCTGTCCTTGAGTCGTCTTCCTTGCCCTTCTCACATTGTTGTTTCTCCCTTGTCGTTGCATCTTAATCCAAGTGACAAACAGAAATAACACATAAAGCAACAACAACTAACTAGCATGCTAGTACCATCTTATATACAACATATCTCAGTTAAACACGTAGCACAAAGGTAGATACATGAATACATATTGTAGTAAGAGGTCTTGCCATCAAACTTATATAAGTACCTCAATTAACGTAAATAAAACCTAACTAACATGTTAATACATTTCATAATACCGAGATACTCAATTACACAAGTATAACAAATACATAAACACATAAGAAGTTAATATATCCATACATATCATAACAGAACGTACCAGATTCACATAGCATATACATAACAATTATCAATGACGTATAAAGCGATAAATAAACACATATGTTCTATTCCATATTCTCTACCCGAAAATCTCATCTTAAGTCATGTAATGAATCCTTCATATATTCATTACATACTTAACTTCTAACAAAAGATTTAAGCCTAATGTTCGACCTGCTCTGATAAATTTATAACTTCCATAACTTAATACATAACTTAAAGGTGACTTACATCAAACTTAAAGAGGGCTACAAAGTTAGACTTAATAGTACGAATATAACATAACATAAGAACATCTCATAACATACTTAAAGCTATTACATAAAACATAGACCGGTTCAATCCTCGAGTTTCTTCTAAATGTCCTCGTCCCAAACCTCCCCCATGGGGACATCTATTAACGCATATGCAGAAGAGTAAGAAATGAGCTACACTAGCCCGGTAAGGTTCAAACACTCTTGGCATAAAGCATCGTTAGACTAGTAAATATTTTCCCGTTTTCCAAAAAATATATGAAAACATAACATAGATTTACTTGAACAGAAATAACCTTTAAAACACTTGAAATATACTTGACTTGACTTATAACATACTTGGCTTGAAAACGGAACATGAAGAGTTGCAAAAACGGTCCAAATAGCCTCTGGTTGATGGCTCCGGACAATGCACAAATTCAGAGATGTTCCACCGACTCCATTTGCACAAATTCACCACTTGAATTTATAGTACTTTTAATAGTGTAATACCCGTAACTTTTGCTTACGTGTTATTTGGTGTGTAATTAATTTTTGCGTGATTGATTGTATAGGAGTAATTTATTTCGTGTGATTATGTGACTACGTGTCCATTTAATTTTAAAACATGTTACGTGTTATATTTGTGTACGTTTTTTGATGGGCATTTTGCGCTCGTATCGTAGTTGGGGGATTTAATTGCGATTCACTAAGATAAGTAATTTAATTAGATGATTGATTGAAATTAATTAGGAATTTTATTGGGATTAGGAAAGTCACTATAATTAAAATAGGAAAATCATTAAAAATAAAATAAAGAAAGAGATTCGTTGGGATTGAGGGATTTAATTAAATAAAATAAAAAGAAAATAGGAAACAATCAATAGGGGTCAGGGGAAACGTGGGAAAACGTACAAAAGAAAACAAAAGAAATAGAGAGAAGGCGGGAGTAGCCGGGAGAAGAAAAGGAAGAAACTTTTGAGATATTAAAATTTCTGCCCAAAACTTTGACAGGATGATTGAGGGTTCTACCGGCGTAAGTTTTTGACCCACAACGTCTCAAATCGAAGATAATCGAAAGACCTTCGAGTGAGCGCAGACGTAACGAAATTCAAGAATCGCAGCAGAAAGTTAGCGCCCCGCGAGTGAATCTGCCCGGGCTAATTTTGGGATTCCTGTGTTATTCGCTTTCGTAATGTGCAAAGACCCACCCTCCCTGTTAATTTATGCCCCAGTATTGCATATAAACATTGGGTACTGATATATAATGGTTTAGGAAATAATTGGGCGTGTTTAATTGCATAATTTATTGGAATTATGATCAATCGCATGATGTGTTTATCGTTTGGTTTAACGATATTTATGCCTTTGATTGGACGAGTTAAACATGCTTATATAATCTTATTTTCAATTGTTATTA
This sequence comes from Vinca minor, assembly GCA_026122235.1. Taxonomy (NCBI): domain Eukaryota; kingdom Viridiplantae; phylum Streptophyta; class Magnoliopsida; order Gentianales; family Apocynaceae; genus Vinca; species Vinca minor. Next base: position 2,604,325 of record JAOCZM010000236.1, on the reverse strand, counting down.
TCTAAATGTTATATATAATCTCTTAATCGTGTATATGTTTTGATTTGTGGATCGTTGGGGATCCTTCCTGTACTTGCCTCTTCGTTAATTGTTGAATTGGTTGATATCCTTATTTGGGTCATCCTATTTGATTGTCGTTGTGGTAGTCCTATGTGATTACGGTCGACTGATTCGTCGCCCCCTATTGCTCTTGTCTAGGAACAACTAGTTAGTGCGATCCGTCCGACTATATATGTTATGTCATGCTTATGTATCTATGATCACGTAAGATCTTCTGTTCTGTACTGGGCCTTCACATGATGAGGCAAACCATTGGGACGGTAGTGATTTTGGGGAGTCCTTGGTGGGGGATGATGATACAATGTAATGGATTGATCCTTAAAATATGTGTCCCAGTGTTTGGGGGAGATCCCAAACCAACGTGTTATCTGAACCGTCTTAGTTTGGTTGATAACTGGGACCACTACCATTATTGCTTAGTAAGAGGGACTAGATGATTGAGCTCATGTGGTAGGATTGTCGTGTTATAACAGTAGTGATGTTCTGAGTGTCTAGACGAGGTTGTGATCGGATGTACCGGATGGGCAATGTTTGGTGCTTGTCGTATACTCGGTTATAAAAGCGTTTAGGTGTGAAGAATGTGTCTATCTCGCTTAATTGTTGTTTCCTACTCGTTCGTTCTTGTTTTGGGCATTACTTGTTGCTTGGATTGAGTTTATTTGGTCACTTTTGGGTTTGGAAAGTTTGGGTGTTGAATTAATGCATTTATACACAAGTTTGACACTTGTTTTTTAGAAAATCGCAGGTCGCGAACGAATCATTCGTCCTACCATTCGTCATAGGCTTCGTCCGCAGAGATACATTAGCTACTACCTTACCGCGGACGATACTGTAGACAATTCCCTTCGATCGACCAGTTGAGTACTGAGGTCGATCGGAGCCTCTGTTTTTTTTACTGTTAGGTTCTGGAAGATCACCGGTCGACCGGACTCCTTGTGAGGTCGACCGGAAGGTCACAATGAATCTGTTCAGTTTTGTTCTGACCGTTCTGATCTGTTATGTGTTCTGAGTCCTGTGGGACTCGTGTTGTATCGTGTCACGTATTAATTTCCAAAGGGGTATTTTGGGAAATGGTAATATATTGTGCCTTTCTGTTGTTTTTGTTCTGTCTTTGGTCCTTACTGATCCCCGAAGCTCTGTCCATTCGTTCTTTCTTATTTTGCAAATGATATATGTGAGGACTAGTATTATGATGATGGCACCTGGGAAGGGGATTAGGAAGAGTGATCCTAAACTACTTAGACATTGAACGCTTTTTCTATTTCTAGTTATTTCATTTGGGACAATGAGGTTCCCTTTCAATAAATGTAATACGTAGAAACGTTTCTTTTCAGTATTTTAGACTTCTGCTGTAGAACTTTTCATTTAATGGATTATTTCATAATGAATTGCCTTAATAGTAATCTCTGTTGTGGGCTTTGGTGTCTCATTATCCAATGAGACACTGTCATGTCATCATTCCAGTTACGGGGTGTGACAAATAGTAATTGAGAAAATAGAGTAAGAGATGATAGAGTGGATTTTGGTGTGAGTTTGAGGGAGGTTTATAAGTAAAATTGGTGTTTAAACAAAAAAAAAAAAAAAAATATTAGAAACAAGAATTTTGGTGTTGGAATTGGAATTGGAAATATCATTGGAATCTCTCTAACGGCTAGGAAGGAAATAGAATGGGTTTTGGCGGGTTGTCACGGTGGGCCGGGCCGGGCTAACCCGCGGTTTTAGGATGTATCGGGCCTAGTTAATGGGTTTGTTACGGAGCGGAGCAGAGAAGGTCACAAATTGAAAATTTTAAACGCAGCCCGTCTTGGAACTAAAACCCACTATTTCGCAGGACAGGTCGGGTTTCAATGGGTTCCTTCGTTGGCTGAGCCGAATCGCGGGCCGAACAAACCCATTTGCCATTTCTAAAAGTGGTTTCTTTATTACGTTCTATTTAAACTAATTTCAGAAGCAAAACATTTTAAGTAAGTTGAGTTGGAAGTTCATTTTAGAACTTGAAAGCGAATTATAAACAAATTGTGAACAAATCCTATATACTTCTGTCTAAGTTGCAGAAGATATTTCTTCTCCCTTCTTTTGTTTAGATTGCGAGGATGTGATGTATGATTTTAAAATTCGGACCGGCCAGTTGAACCGTTGACTGATCTCTATAGCGGTACGAATTAGCCCCGGCCCCATTAGGTATAAAAATAAATCGGTTTTTATTTTGCATCTCTGTAAAAATATGCGATCGGACTGCTCAACCTGTAAATTAGAACGTCACATATGACATTCTTTTAAATTTAATTAAAAAAAAAAAGGAACACGACTTATTAACATCGTCATAATTGCTGAGCGTTAAACGGCCATATCTTCCTCTTTTTAATATTTTTATCTTTTATGTGTTTGTTTAATTTAAAACAAAGAAAGTATTTATAATCAAAATATCTTGATGAATGTGGCTCTTTAAAAAATATATACGAAAAACAAGTTGATAAATAGATTCAATCTCCATTATTTCTCCTTGGACAAATATTCATTATATAGGAATGGACCTGCCAGAAGAAGGTTCACGGGAGCTTTTGCCTAAATAGTCCAGAAAAATTCCTCCTTTTTTTATTATTAAAACGCCGAACAAACAATATTCCTTATCCTGCTTACAATTAATGAGCCAAATTTTGGATTTCATAATTCCTCATCGTATATTGGAGGAAAATGCCAATTTTGAACATTTTTAATTTGTAAAATAAATAAATAAATAAATAGATGGACAAAGTTTTCTCCCTTATCTACAATAATATGAATAGTGTTCAATTATTATCTGGAGACTTGGAATTATTAATTTGTTTCACATAAGTTTTAAGAAGTAGAAGTTTTTAGTATTTTTTTCTCTTTTGTAATGCATTTTTAATTAATATTTTTTGGTGAGGATGACAAATGAAATAAAATAAAGATTAGAAAACATCAAATATTCACCTCAAAAAATGTATGAGATACTAAAATATACTATATATTCTTGTTTATTTTGATTTGTAAAGAAGTCCAAATGGAACTTTTTCATGTTGTTTGATCAGTTAGTCAAGAAAGATAGACTAAATGGTATACCCGTCTAGTTGTTATTGGCAGAGGATTGTTTTTTCTCGATATATGCAGATTAATAGAGTTATTGTGTCAAGTAAACACACAAATTAAATATAAAAATATATTTACAAGTGTTATGAAAACATGATAGGCATTATATTAGTTTGTTAAAATATTTATTTTGATATATAATATCTATTAAAAAAATTAACCGTTAAAATTCATGTGTATGTTCTGTAGAGTACATTTTCAACACCATAACTCACTTATTGCTCATGGCATATCCTTGGATCCGATAGTACACCCCTAATTTTCGGCAAAAAATCCTCCGTTCTCGTCAGTGTATGTTCCCGTGTCCCCAGTCAATTACAATTTACCATGTGTATATATAATTAAAACAAATATTTATATAGCAAATTCTGATTGGTTAGGGACACGGGGACATACACAAACGGGGACAGAGGATTTTCACCCCTAATTTTCCCACGTTAACTAAAAAATAATAAAACCCTTACTATAAGTACACCACTTGTTTTAATAAAAATAATAATAATAATAATACACCGCTTGTTTGCTTGCGGGCCCATAAGCGTGTGGAGAATGTGTAAGTGGGACCCTAGAAAAGTATTCGAAACCTTGAGAAGAATTTAAAAAAAAAAAAAAGAGGGCAAATTCAAAGTTTTTTTTTTTTACTAAATAAGAAATTTTTCATTAATCACAAAATAGCTAAAGTCATTACAATCAAAGAAAAATCTGAAAATATAAGAAAATAAAAGTTATACAATGATTTAAAAAATTATGATAACAGACAAAAACCACACCCAAGAAAATTTGGGTGGTTAGAAAATAGTAAGATAAAAATTAACAAGTTAAACAAATACATAATCTTCTTCTTCGCACCATCTTCTCCGCAATCCTTGAACCACAGAGATAGAAGAATATCACTTTCAACATCTTCCGCAAAGATCCACAATTTATAGGAACATAGGCGTATCAACCGTCCTATAAATTTTCTCGGGAAGATGTAGAAAGATGATAAAAATGCCCAAATTAAGTTCGGGTTGAAAGAATCCTCTGTGAAGATTTGAGACATATCCAACTTGTGTCTTGAATCTTGAAAAAAATACTTTAAAATTTTTTTTATATGATTTGTAGTACAAAATAAAGGTATAAAACCAAAAAAAAAGAAACAAATAAAATTAACTGGCCAAGATCCGATCATTGGCAGGAGCTAACGATCAAATCTGGCCAGTAGAAAAGGAAGACAAAAGAGTTGCAGGGAGGAGGGGAAAAATCGCAAAGAGAAATGAGGGGAGAAAAGGCAGACCGGCCTCGTGTGAATAAATCTTCTTTCCTATATTGTTTAATCATCTATTGTTTAAATAATAATAAAAAATATTTAAATATTTTATTGTAAAAAAATTAAAATAGAACCCTTAAAAAAAGTGTGATTTTTTTTTTTTTTTTTTGATGAAAATAAAAACAAAAAAAAAAAAGTGTGATGCTTGAGACATCAGAGGATGTTCTCCCGTAAATATAAGTCGTATGACTCCAAAGGAGATTTTTGGACTTTTACCCCAAGACGCAGATGAGATTGTTTTGCCCGCAAAAACCCATTCTGAACCGTCGAATATAACTCGATCCCACGGTCAAGAAAGAATTTTGCAGGTAAAGAAGATTTAAAGCCTCGAACCAGGACCCCCTCAAAAAAGGGGCATTTTGGACTTTAACTCAAAAAAAGGGGGTAAAGCTCATAGTAGACAAACTTTTGATAGAAGAAAGGCAACATCTCCGAAAGCCTTTTACATTAACAATATCTAAATGTTTTTGGGGTATTACAACGGACCATTTTTATCAACAAAACACACAACAGAAACGTAACTACATTAAACAGATCAAAATTATAGGTTTCTTTCTCCATGATCTGTTATCACAATTAGGATCCCTTTTAGAATAAAACTTCTTCCTAATCGCAAAATAAAAAAAGGCGAAAGGGGCCGGGAAGAGGAGGAGAGTAGGGAACTCATCCTAATTACAGTCCAAATTCTGTTTCAATGGAATCCACCAATTGGTTTATTCTTCATTGATTGAAGGTCTGCTGGTGGAGATGGCAATAAGAAAATTGCAAATATTCCACTTACTCCTGCTGCTATTGCCCCAAATACAAATGCTGGTAAGTTGCCACCTCCAAATAAGTCATCCCATTTTCCAGCCAAAAAGGACACAAACATCTGTTACAACAACAAAATTCATCAAATTACTCAGTTTAGACAAGGGGCGGAGCCAGTAATTTGGTCTTGGGGGCAAAAACTGCAACAGTATGCCGAACTACATATAAAAAAGTGCAAAAAAAATGTTGGGGTAAAATATCCCGAATTACATATAAAATTTACTATATCTAGTAGTATTTTTAGAAATTTCGGGGCGACCCCCTAACCCTTGTCTTCGTCCCTGGTTTAGACGACAAAAAATCTAATATTTCGTGTAAAAATAGAAGAAATGTATATTCGCCTAGTAATAAAAGAAATAAAAAAGGATAGTAACGATCTATAACAGGATGTAACCGACTAATTTTCAACATTAAAGAATCATTTTTAAACTTTCTGCTTTATATCCAGAAGAATCTGTTTCTCTTTCGGTGGTAGGTAACAAATAACACTTTAGGACAATTAAGAAAAAAAATCAAACTAAACAATTAATTTAAGTCTATGGTTCAAGAACACTAAACATGATGATTATGAACCAAAGTATTGAAAGAGATGCCCAATTCAATACGGCAAGTGTTTCCTAAGAACTATTGACATGTCTGAGAATTTCGGAAGTTGGGGGGAAGGGTGAGTTAATTAGAAGCTCCATCCACTAGTTACATTTAACTTTTAAGTAATTATCAAATCTTCAAACATTTATAGTTTTAGAAATTTCTAGCACCGTGATCATTTTGTACCGCGTATAGACTTTATGTAATAATCCCGAGATTTATACCATATGTAGTCGGGCCTAGTAACGAATCATAAGTTCCGTATTTTCTAAAGAAAAAAATGGTTCCATGTTTTTTACCTGAGGTATGACTATGGCAAGATTGAGTACTCCTAGCGAGAGACCTTGTCCTGCACCGGAGTTGGTAGAAAATATGGATGCCAAAGCGAAAGGGACGCTATAGGTGGCCTGCGAAAAAAGAAACACCGTCATGAGCGGTTGTACACATAAAGAGAAACACCAACCGTAAGAAGTTTCTCAAAAGTAAAAGATTGAAGGTCCCATTACTAACATGCTTTTAGTACTAAACTAACATCTGTAATCTGAAAAAGGCCACTTAGATTTCATCTTTAAGAAATAAAAGGTGCAACTCTACTGACATTTCAACTTCCATACTTAATGAAGGTATCAAATCCTTTTCAATTTCGCGTGTCATGGAAGGGAAAACCAAATCTACTTTTTTAATAAGTCGTAAAGACTATCTGTTTTAGAAAACGCGAAAGTAATAATAGTAATAATTCGTGATTGGACTTGAGAAAAACATGGTACTGTCTATAGTTGTTAGTTATCCATAAAACCGCCTTCCAATGCAACTGCGAAGACATTTAACATAAGAGGATAACCACAAATTTAATACGATCTGCCCCAAAAACAAAATCAATTCCAATTTCCATTGCATGCTATCCACCTATTAAGTCTTCAAGAAGCTACAAAAACTTTCATGACCTCAAATATGGGAAAATTCAATCTTAGGACCGTCCTTGGGGGACTGGCACCCCAAAAGAGGCAAAAATTGGCATATATTCCTAAGTTGCAAAATTACAAAACACGCCACATTAAAACGATGAAAAAAATCAATAAAGAACCTTAAAAACTCCGGAAATTTCTTCTCAAACATAAAACCAATCACATTCAATGCCTACTTCTTCATATATGGTTACTTTTAAATAGTGTGGAAAGAACCATACACATAAATGAATACTTCCAGGTAGCATTTGCTGCATGCTTATATCCATGAAAACAAACACTAAAATTCAAAAAGTTTTGACTTTGTGCAACAAGACAATTATATAGTTGAAACCATTTCAATTCAGATCACATACACTATTCAGTAATATTATTTATTTATTTATTTGAAACGTCTGCTCTAACGGCATATCTGAGAAAGTACTACAATTTAGTAATTAACCAAAGGCAGTTTTGAGTAAATAGTTATGGAGATAGAGAAAAGTACTCACAGCAAGAGGAATGCCCATAACTGCAAAAATGACCAAAGTTCCGGCCTTGACACTAGCCGAGGGCGCCCCGCTAGGAAGCCTAGTGGAATTAGCTGCTTTGCTTATGGGAACAGTCAAAGCCAAGCAAATTGCTAGCAAGAAGTTGGCACCACCCCACAACCTCTTAACACCACCAACGCCACGGCCTAAATGTTCCACGGAAACTGAAGCTACACCCAAAACTACAGAGTTAATCAATAGCCCCAATGCGCCCATACGAACCCCGTTATCGTATAATTTCGCTTTCACAGCAGATTTACCGGTGGAGTCACCACCGTAAATCTCCCTACCAGTCCAATCAGTATCGAACAAGATGAAAGGGAACCAACCAAGCCAGTTGAAAAAATGTTACCAAAAGCAAGATCCACATAGGTCTAGGCAAATCTCTAAGGGCAGCAAAAAGTTCCCCAATAAAGGGCAGTTTGGACTTATTACTCTTTTCATCATCATTTTCCTCCCCCCTCTGTTCCAGATTTCTGGATTTCATAAAGGGGGCTTTTCAGAAACTAAACTTAAAGCCAAAGTTGTTATGGTTAACAAGAGTGCAATTGAAATCAAAAAGCAACTCTTGAGATTTGCACAATAAACATCACAAGCATTTGTTTTTGTGAAGGGAAACACATGATATAGTTTGTCATATGCACCAGCTGCATACCCCAATATATTTCCTACTGCCATAAAAAATGAAAATCCAAAAAATGACATCCTTGTTTTTCTTGCATCCCCACCTGCAAGATCTGCCAATAGTGCTCTACAAGGTCCCTGAAAATCACCCAAAAAAAAAAAACAAAAACATAATTAAAAAAACCCTCCAAAAAAAAAAAATCTAACCATTTATTAATCCACGTAATAATACTTCATTTATCTCAAATTAACTGTCAACTTTACAAATAAAAGCCTCAATACTGATGGTTTTCCAATTTTACGTCTTACGTTGGATGTTGGAGAGAAAAAAGAAAGTATAATTAAATTAAGAATAAAATTAAATATGGTCATTTTTAATATTTTACCATATCTTAATATAAAATTTAATAAAATATTAATTTCTTTAAAATATATAAAGTGGACATATGATTTGAGACGGAGTAAATAATACAAATCTTTAACCATTAACTTGATTTTAGCAAGAAAAGGGGGGAAACCCCAATAAGAATTTTTCCATTTTGTGGGCAAATCTGGACTTAAATTTTTGAAATCCCAGAAGAGAAATTAAATTGTAAAATCACCTGTAACATGTTGTTGGCAACATCGAGGATGGCAAAGCCAACAACAAAGACACCAACGGCGCGGGGTTTCATAACTTTACCAAGAGGGTCACCGGACTTATGGCCAATGTCGGCAGCGAAGCCGATAAGAAAAACGGCAACGGCGACAAGGGCGGCGCCGGCGGCAATAAAGGGCCGGCGACGGCCAAATCGGGAGTTACAGTTGTCACTATAGTACCCAACAAAGGGCTGGACAAGCAAGCCGGAAATTGGCCCACAAAGCCAAATTAGAGAAGATTTGTTATGAGGAATGCCCAGAAGCTGGACATATGGGGTTAACAAAGATAACTGCAACGCCCATCCGAACTGAATTCCGGCGGCTATTGCCGCCACCAAAATCAAATTCCAGATGGGCGCTGCTTCTGATGATGATGATGAAGAAGAATTAGCTTTTTGAGATTCCATTGACAAAGAAGAAGCAACCCCGCCTAATTTTCTGCCATTTTCTTGTTTATTCTCCATTAAAACAACAAAAACAAAAGAAAACCAAAGGAATTTTTATGCTCAAATTATAGAAGGGAAGAAGGAGAAGAGAAAGGAGTAGTGGGGATAAAGGGAGTAGGAAGAGTGGGTATATATAAGGTTTTGGCGGTAAACATTGCATGGGTGGAGACACTCTAAATCCTCTTCCAGTCAGAATCGCTTTCCACTCTAAATAATTTTAGAATCCTCTTCCCATTCGGAATTCTTTTCCATTCAAGTATTTGGTAGTTAAAATCAGAATGGAATGTCTAATCATTTTTTTGAATTTGATAAAATTAGTCAGAATAATTTTAAAATTCTCTTTCTATTTGAAATTGTTTTTCTATTATAATAATTGAAAGACAAAGTCAAAATATAATATCTATTTTTTTTTTGTGTCTGATAAAACTATACTTTTAGACTATTCTTGTTGGAAAGAGAACAAGGTTTATCCAAAATGAAAAATTCACGACACGTAAGAATGACATTAAATTCGCCATTGAAGCTTTTTGGGGGTGAAAATCGCTCACGGCTCCTATGCGGAACAGGGTTTTGTTCCGCATGTGCGGGACAAAATCCTGACCGTCAGATGAGATTTTTAACGGTCCAGATCAGGAGAGAGAAAAGTTGCGGCTGATTAAAAAAATAATAAATTTTTTTTTAAGTCTCTCTCCTGATCTGGGCCGTTCAAAATCTCATCCGACGGCTCCAGTTGTTCCGCACATGCGGAAAAAAAGCTGTTCCGCATAGGAACCGGACTGGTGAAAATCAATTTCTGTTCTCTTACATTGATGAAAGTAGTTAGAAATTTCGACATTTTCAACTCTTTTTTATTATATGGATAAAGTTTATATCACTTTTCGGATTTCTTAATTTTTTATTTTTGTTTTTAAACTCAGACATACGTACACCCTAAAGAGGAGAGTAACACCTCATAATAGGAGGAGAAGATAACCCTATAAAGGGAGACAATTTAAAGCATGCCCCATACGCGAGGAGGGTATCGAACCCCCAAGGTCGTGGGTAGGCCGTTACCCCACTGGGCTATGGACATTGTGATTCGGAATTCTTAATCAAGATTGTGGTAATACTGTATTTTTTTTCTTTTCTTTTGATATAATTTTAAATTTGAATATTTGTTTGGATTTTATAAAAGTTTTTTTTTTTTTTTGAAAATGGATTTTATAAAAGTTTAATTGATTATAAAAGCAAATTGTAAACTAAATGGACGTATTATTTTTTATTCAAAACTCTAATAACATTTTATAAACTACACATTCAACATTATTATAAGATATTCATGGTCAAATTACTTCTTTTTTTTCCTCACAAGTTAGATATTAATCGTTAGATTTGGAACAAAAAGAGTTTATGATAATATTTCTAAATAAATCCGGGGAATTTTTGTTGATAAAAAACGTTTTACGTGCATTTAAGGGGTATCATTTTCAAATATTCAAACATATTGTTTTGACAATGACAAGAGTGAATATGAGAAAATTGAACTCGAAATTTAAAAGAAACAAACAAAATATTAAAAAAAACGCACTGCCAACTTGAAAACAATTCCAAATGCACCAATGTCACATGAAGTTGCATTTCAGGTTAGTAAAGATTTAGAAACGTCTTTCTGAAAGGGTAAAGTGTTATTTCATTGTCGACACGAGGGCTGTATTGGTGGGTGATGTAACATATGGTCCCTATGGCCTACTCTGTCCCGTGGTGGTAACCGGAGCCGACACACCCAAACTTTTTTCTATTGTGTATATATATATATATATACACACACGAAAATATGACAGTAAAACAATAGTATTTATTCGATCATTTTTTGCATTTTATTTTATTAATGTTGCATTTGGATGGTTTTTTATTTGAAATTTTTTTCGGGATTTTCAAAACATTGAACTTTTGTCGAAAAAATGTGAGTCCTGAATTTAAAATTTTGTATTAGAGGATGTGTCAAGAGTTGTGCATAAATGCACTCTAAGTTACATTAATTCTTACTAGCTAAATAAATTATCTAATTTTTTCCTTAAAAATATTATTATTGCTCGTTTGGGGCAGTTTATTTTTAACGCAAAGTGCTTTGGACAACAAACGTTGATTCTTGGTCCGTTTATAGGAAGGAAAAGTTTGAGGTCAAGAACTTCACGCTTTTTAGTTGAGGGTTAAAAACTAAAATTCTAAAATGTTTGAGGGTGTTGGTGTCTTTTACCCTGTAAAATATTTGTTATGTAATCATCAAATAAAATAAAAATCAATTATATATAAATAATCTATCATCATATAATTAATTAGAGAAATTAAACAAAAAGTATGAGATTACTTCATTTATCAAAAGTTGAATGGCTATTTTGCTATTCATTTTATATATATATATATATATATATATATATATATATATATATATATATATATATATATATATTTTGAGGTATATTCATTTTATATTAAAGCGAAACATTTAATTTTGGACCGTTCGAATATATGGTAGGGGATATACTTGGAATTTCATAATTCAAAATCACACTTGAGACAACAGTCTCCAAACACATATATGATCACGTTTTTATTCTAATTTTCTAAAATCATAATTAAGATAATCTCGATTATCAAATTATATTAGAAAATTCTAATTACTAAAATCACGTTTAGCATCCATTGCACATTCTAACTTTTAGTATCTTTTGATTCGAAGCCTCTATAAAAAACACCTAGATAGTCTAATATGTTGTGGGAGAGATTTGTACTCTTGTTAGTATTGTGAGAGTACATCTATCTTACTAAGTACTCCCTCCATTCCTTATTAATTGTCGTTTAGGAGAAATCTAGGAGTCCAAATTAATTGTCGTTTAAGGTTCTTTTGTTAGGTGTCAACAATTCATTTCAATTATACCCTCAACATTTTACTTTCTTTATAATATAGAAGTGAGAGAGAAAGAGAGGGAGGATGGGGTAGTAATGGAAGTTTAGGTGGAATGGACAACTTCCTTAATTTTCTCAAATTGTCTAAAGAGTCTTATATTTAGGAATGGAGGGAGTAACATATTTCATCGGTGCTCTTATGGGACATATAAAGGGAAGTGGAACGTGAATTACCATTTAAGTCTAAAAATTAAATTGTGCACAATCCCCCCAAGTACTTTTAGACAAATTGGCAAGTTTGGTCTTCACTCTAATTGCAATTGGCAAGGTAGGTCCTAAATCTTTAATTTTTGGACAAACGTATCCCTACACTATTTACGGATTAAAGAGTTGGTCCTTCTGTCCATATCTATGAAAAGTCAGACGTTAGTAAATCTTAAATTTAAATTATTAAACTTGAGGGGTATTTTGGGTAACACAAAAAAAACTTTTTTTTCACTTCTTCGGGTCGTTCCCGCATCGGCACACTCTCTCACCGCTGAACCAGCCTCCTTTCCCAAATTTCTTTCGCCACCGCCACCTTGAACATTTCCACCATCACCATCATCTTCACAAAGCGCCCTCCACGGAGCATCCAGGAAAGCAATAGACTCAGATTTTTACTCCCTATTTTCTCCTATTCAACGTTTCCATTCTTTGATTTCTTGAATGCTCATTTTATAATTATTGTAGATCTGGCTTATGGTTTATGTTAATTCATTTCGGAGAGCTTTTTTCTAATTGTGTGTGTGTGTGGGGGGGGAATTGATGGTGTCTTTCTGGATTGCCTAGGTGTTCTTAATTTTCTGTTTTATGGAAAGATGATGATGAATGTAGTGTTTGACGTGATGATTAATTGTTTTTTACTTATCCACTAGGTCATGGGTTCGAATTTCGAAAACAATTTTTTTACGAAAATATAAAGGTAATACTGCGTATATTGAGACTTTTTTTTAACTTTGTGCATTGTGCAAGTACTTTATAGAATGATGATGCTTATCAGAGTAAAATGAATAAGGGCTTTGTTAAAATTTGTATAGATTTATTTTTATTTTTATTAGCTACTGTTAGTATGTTAATGGGATTGATAGAATCTGAGAACTCTAATAACAGCACTTTTGGTACGCTGGAATGGAATGGAATCCCTTTTCAGGCAAAATCGCTTTCCACTCAGAAGGACTTCGGAATCCTTTTTCTATTCCAGTGTTTGGAAGGCAAAGTCATAATGGAATGTCGATTCCTTTTCTCTATTTGGTAAAATTATATTTTAATGTCAGAATGGAATGAAATTAAACAGAATATGACTTATATGCCCTTCTAACATATAATAGTGATAAAACTTAATTAAACATTCATCACAAAATCTTACTTAAATAACATTGACATTATATATATATATATATATATATATATATATATATATATTATTGAAACATAATTTTTATTAAAATGTCAACATAGTAATAAAAATATCTTTACTTTTTAATTTAAAAATAGATTAAAACTACTACCAAGAAAAAGAAATATTTATAACATTATCATCTATGAAATTATACTAAATGAAATAGAATATTTATGACTAAATATGAATACGTTGCTATATAAAATGAACGTAATAATTAATTAAAAAGAGGTATAAATGTCAGTTACTATTTATTGATGATTCCAACTTCTTTTGGAAAGGCCATTCCATAGGTTTTGGTGTGGAATGGCCTTTCTCACTTCTTCCTGGAATGATCATTCTCACTTCAAATTGCCCAACCAAACGCGGAAAGAGAAGTGGGAAAGATCTTTCCATTCCTTTCCATTCCCGCATATCAAACACGCACTAACAGCATGTTTGGTACGCTGGAATGGAATTGAATGGAATCCCTTTCCAGGCAGAATCGTTTTCCACCCTGAATGACTTCGGAATACTCTTTCCATTCTAGTGTTTGGAAGGCAAAGGCAGAATGGAATGTCGATTCCTTTTTTGTGTTTGGTAAAACTATATTTTAATGTCAGAATGGAATGGAATTAAACAACATATGACATAAATGCCCTTTTAGCATATACTAGTGGTAAAATATAATTACACATTCCTTACAAAATCTTACTTGAATAACATTGACATTATATATAAAAATATTTATATTTATATATATTGTTGAAACATAATTTTTATTAAAATGTCAACATAGAAATAAAAATATATTTACTTTTAAATTTAAAAATACTACCAATAAAAAGAAATATTTATAAAATTACCATCTATGAAATTATACTAAATGAAATAGAATATTTATGACTAAATATGAATACGTTGATGTATAAAATGAACGTAATAATAATTAAAAGAGGGATATAAATGTCAGTTACTATTTATTGATGATTCCAGCTTCTCCTGGAAAGGCCATTCCATTAGGTTTTGGTGTGGAATGACCTTTCCCACTTCTTCCTGGAATCGTCATTCCCGTGGAATGATCATTCCCACTTCAAATTGCCCAACCAAACAGCGGAATGGAAAGAGAAGTGGGAAATGCCTTTCCATTCCCGCGTACCAAACACGCACTAAGAGTAGTATTTCGTCCGACATTATGTAGTTTTGCTCCCTTAGGCAGTGATTTTTTAAATATTTTTATTTAATTATTTTCCAATGAGTTTGAGTGTTTGACATCTGATAAAGCAGCACTCATCTGGTTTAGAATGTACAGATTATCTATTAAGAATAGAATTCCTATGTTAATAGGATTATAGTAATTACATATTCTAATCTTTACAATATTCTAGAGTTAGTTTATTATTCAATTTCCTTCTTTACTTAGAGTTACATTGTTAAGTGATTTCCTAACTTGTTTAGGACTGGGACTCTATTTGTATTTATATGGGGAATTTCCCTTATTTAATAAATTCAATTCAATTCAATTCATTGATTCCATATATTCTTACATGGTATCAGAGCGGGCCCTTAGGCGGGATGTGTGAGTTCATAATGTCCAAAGTGGGCTATAATTGTCCCCGTACGACCCAATTAGGGTGGCGGGCCTTCATCTGTCCCCGCCTAACCAATAATTGCAACGAGTGGAGTGTTGAAATATGAAGTCCCACATTGAGTGTCTAAGTAAGATCCAAATAACTTATAAGTCCAGAGCAGGTTCCAGAAACCTAGCCATCTACAAACTTCTTTGTTGCAGAAAACCACTTGCAAAAATATTTGTCCCTTTTGCAGTGTATTCCTTCAGCACCATTGTCATCAATATATTCTTATTCTTATTAGAGATAGGTTCTAAACCCTAAAAACTCTATTTTTTGGCAGAAACTCTTGACATTGATCAAGATATTCCTCTGGCCACTATTTTTTATTTTTTTATTTTGGATAGAAACTCTTGACATTGATCAAGAAATTCCTCTGTCTGTTTTTCTTATTTTTTTGAATAATTCGTCAATTCACATCATCAAATACTTAGTGGATCATCAGATACTTTATGGATTTTCATCTTGTATCCTAGCCGTCTAGCAATTCTGCGGAAAACCACTAGCAAACAAAAAAAATTGCAGTGCAATCCTTTTGCATAATTGACTCTATTTTTCGGCAGAAACTCTTGACGTTGATCAAGATATTTCTCTGGACGATTTCTTGTTCTTGGGTAATTCATCAAATTCATCAATCCAAAGCAGTCATAGTACCTTTCCAAATAGCAGAAAATCACGGCAAAACAAAAACAAAATTGTCACTTTTTGTTGTGTACTGATTCTGCAAATTGTCATCACATGCTTCTTTTCAATACACAAGATATTGATTCTTTCATCAATTCAATATGTCATGGCAGAAGCAATTCGATTATCTGGTTCGCAAGTTGGGTGTTCTCGATCTACACACTCCAACTTGAAGGGGTGTATTAAGAATATAATTACCATGTTAATAGGATTCTAGTAATTACATATTCTAGTCTTTACAACATTCTAGAGTTAGTTTATTATTCAATTTCTTTCTTTACTTAGAGTTACATTGTTAAGTAACTTCCTTACTTGTTTAAGACTAGAACTCTATTTGTATTTATATGGGAAATTTCCCTTAGTTCATAAAATTAATTCAATTCATTGATTTCATATATTCTTACATTATCACTAGATGGTTTATGTAATTCAATTTTTCCATTTGATTGACTTGCTTTAAGATTCAAGTTGTATGTTGTTGCATGATCGTGGAAGTTACCTTGGGTGCCTCCATGTCATCTCAAAATCAATTAGAAATGGGAGATGCTAATATATAAGTTTATAAGTGTCTTAGAGCTTTCGTAGACAAGCGATATGAGTGTATTTCAACACTCCCCGTGATAAATTTAACATCCGCTCATCTCGATGTGGGAGTTATTTCAAGGCTCGCCGTCTTTCTTGGGTCACGCGAAAATATATCAATGTTTGTCGGCTTACTCGGGTCGTATATGGGCTATTTGAGCCTACTTGGGCATTATGAACTCACACGTTTACCGCCTAAGGGTTCGCTCTGATACAATGTAAAAATTAGTTCATGGGCCTCCGTGTCCTCTCAAAACCAATTGACAATGAGAAATGTTAACCTATGAACTTATAAGTTACTTGGATCTTCCTTGAATCTTCCTTATACAAGTGATGTGAGATTTTATATTTTAATAATGGTTAACTGGATTCTGAATGTCACTTTTCTTTTATGTGAAAAGAAAGTTTGTACGAGAGTATTGGAGATTTTTTTTTTTTATATAGATGATGATGAAGTAGATTATGAGCCTATTCCGGCGACGACAACGATGAAGCGGAAACCACATCCACAACGAGAGACGGTGAAGGAAGAGAGAGGTTGTCGGTCGGAGAAAAAGAAGAAGAAAGATGATGGGAGCCGGAAGGCGTGGGGTGAGGTGGAATTTTTTTAAAATGACCAATTTACCCTCGAATAAACAAAGCCCAAAAATCATATAAAAATGTTGACTGTCAGTTGACCGGCAGAGACTAGAAGGAATGACCAATTCCTTAATCCGTAAATAGTTTAGGAATCATATTTCCATGAATTAAAGACTTAGGACTTACCTCACCAATTGCAATTAGAGTGGGAACCAAACTTGCCAATTTGCCTTACTTTTATTATCCTTCTTGGATTTGATTTTACAAACATACATGTATCCATAGTCAGGCAGGAATTAAACTACTCTCTATCCTTTGACCCTTTTAGAAATAGTAATCCCTTTAATTGAACAAATTCTTCATTGTTAATGATGATCACAAAAATACTTAAAATGTTTTAGGTACTTTAATGACACATTCCACACTTAAAATTAGAGAATAATCCCCCGACAACAACCAAATGGAAGCCTTGCTTTATTTATCAGACTTATGCTAAAGTGACAATTTAAAATCTACCAACATGGCCGAAAATTCAACTTCCTTTATTCTCATAAAGGTAAGATAATTATCCAAACTCTAAAACAAATAAATAAATAAATACTAGTTGAGATGTTATTTTTTCCACTTTTGTGAATAGGAGAAATGGACCATCAAAATAGTTGCAGTGGTAGTTCACACTTTAGTGCATCTCTAATCTTAAATCAAAAAATAATAATCATAATTATAATCACAAAGGTAAATCAAGAGTGAAGCCGGGGCAGATCCAACAACTTGGCTTTGGGGGCGAGTTTGGCGAAACCTTAAAATTTTAAATATTTTTTTTAATTTTTTCCTTAAAAATAAAATACGGTCGTCACTTCACCCTTTAAATCCGCTACGGAATAAAGGAAACTTGAGCTTATAATGATTTAACATGATCCTCTTGCAAAATTCTTTGTGCACTCAATAAAGACACTTATGAGGATCTTGGAAAATTGAGGTTCTTATTCTTTGTTACAATTAGTTTTGCCGTATGAATGTACTCCCTTGTGGTGGGTTGGTGAGGGGTCTGGGTTGGGGGTGAAAATCGCTGTCCCTCATTCAGTAGTGTATGCTGATGTCCCCTAACCAATCGAAATTTACTTATATAAATATTTGTTTCAATTATATATACACATGATGAATTGTGATTGGTTGGGGACACGAGGACATACACGAACGGGGACAGAGGATTTTTTGCCCTGGGTTGGTGAGGAGGTGCGGTGGTGGAACTAGGGCTGGTAACGTTGGCTATAAATATTTATTTTTAATAGAGAAAATATTTTTAAGAATGTAAATATTTATATTCTGATTTTCTTTTCTTTTTTTCTTTTTTTCTTTTTATCAAATATATCCTTTTATAATTCGTTTTAGGATATGTATGTTGTAGTTTAGCTCCTGAGGAGAGGGAGGCCGAATGAGGCTGTGGGTTGGTGAAAGTCGGTAAAAAAATCTCTCTCTCTATCTCTATCCCTATTCTAATTCTTGTTTTCCTAATCTTACAAGTGTAAAACGGGGTAATTCTACACGTGCGAAACTTCCTTCGTCCGTTGGATTACAATTTTGACTTTTAAGATTGATTTAAAACGAACACTTGTTTTGAACCTTAGAACACCTGTTTTGTTTTTGTCGTGTGCATAACACTTGTTCTGAGCCTCAAGATACATGTTCTGATTATCAGGACACCTGTTTTGAGTCTCAAAACATCTGTTTTGAGGCGTTCCGTATATATTGAAAAAAGTTGTTCCACATAGGATCCAGATTGACGAATACATGATTGTCACGCGTTCATTTCTTTTTACTTGTTTTATTATTTTTTGTAGATTGTGATTTTTATTAGTAGTACAAGAAATAGAACACTGGGGACATAATTTTTTTTCTACTGGTTCCTGTCGGTGAAAGACTGGTCTCTTTTTGCTTGGTTTTTATCCTCTTTTGCAGCGTTTTTTTTTTTCTCCTGGTTTTTTCTTGCTTATCACTTAATAGGATATAGTTCAATTTCAATATTAGCTATAATTAATTAAATCGTCTCTAGTAAATGTGAAGGATTATAAGATACCTAGTGATTACATAACAGAATGGTTGACGAAGACTTCTTTACAAGATTGGCATGATTGACCTTACAAGCACGTTTTGTTATCTAAAATGTTATAAAATTTAATTCAAAGCCCCCAAAAAATAAAAGTCCTCAATGGGATAGTGGAATAGGGGAAGTGACATTTAGAGTGTGTATTCAATCTAGATTATATAGAATTTGTAAGGAGTTTTACAGTTTTAAGTATTCAGTTTAAATTTTAAAAAATCCATTAAAATCTAGAGATATTAAATTAACATTATAAATTATCTATTGAAATCTGTTGGTATTCAAAACTCCATAGATTCTCATAGATTTCATTAAATGAAGGATTTAGATGGATTTACTATGATTGAATGTGTATTGAGAAATCTCTTCTTTCTCCTCTAGATTTTGAGATTCTCTCATTAATATTAAAATTAAAATTAAATGTCTTTAATAGTTTTATCTGAGATTACAATTTTTTTAGTAATCACATATTTCTTTAAAAGTAAAAGAAATTAAAGAAATGTCCAAACTAAAAAACAACATATGAGAAAAATTTTCACATCGTTAGAAAACTAAATACGAAATGTTTATTTTCCCAAAAAAACAATATATATTGTCATAATATCCAATCAATATTCTTCCGGGTCATCTTCAAACATAAATTAAAGAAAGCAAACACTTTCTTTTCTATCTAAGCACAAATTTCTATTTTTCAAGCATTGATTGCATTTCTCTGAAAGAGTAAATCAAATGGGGAAAAAGAATTCAAACAAAACAGACCTTAATTCAGAAAAAGAAAAAAATATCAGTAAATAAATTATACTAACCTTGAACAAATAAATAAAAAAAATGGTTGCAGTTTCATGATCTCCAAAAAACTCAAAGGCTCACCCCAAACTTTTTAATTTTTTAACAAAATGATTTGATTTCAAAATAAAAAAGATTGATAAACATATGTTGATTTTGGAAATTTAACGCCACTGGATCGGTATAGTACACCACTGAATCAGTCTTTCTTTATTTTATTTTTTTGTTATTCAAATAATCTATAGATTTTATAAATCAAAAGAAATCATGATAAATCAATCTAATAGAATCTGAAAGAATCTTCATAAAGTTAAAACAATGTATGCAGTTAGCCAAATTCATAGACTTTTGAAAATCAATTAAAATCTTTTAAAATGCGAATTGAATACACCTCTTTAATATTTCCTCAAACCATATTGTTGAATAAGAAACAAGATTTAAAATATTCTAACGGAATCTTTGTGGTAAGAAATGGAATGATATTACTTTTTAATTTTTTTTCCATTACAATGTTCGGTATGTCAAATTAAAGTATGCACATTTTACAGAAGGGTAGTGATATGTTCAGAGCAATTATCCTCCTACAAGAGCAACTTTTATTTTAATGACATATTACTATTTGGTTAGATTAAGAAACAATATATCATTAATATTCTTTCCTTTTTACAATCAATACAAAATTTACATTGTCTTCTTAGTCGGCTGATTTGTTTCAATTTACACTCATGTGGTATTCTTCCTTTTTTCCCTTTGCTTTAAACTGCATTTAGAATTCAACTTTTCCATTGAAAATAATTTTTTCTTCGTACAATTATGTGTACTCATCTAAAAATATTCTAATTCTTGGGACGTCCAAGACTAAGAAGAAAGAAGAAGTAGCCTTAACAGGAATGAGAGGAGTAACTTAATCGATATTTTAGTATATTATTCCTCTTCCAATTCCTTTGCTTCTCATATCCGATCTCTCCAACAATGACTTTTCCCCCCTCCCATTGATTTCATAAGAACGACAACAAACATATTATAACTTATATCAAAAAAATAGATGTAGAGATAATTAGAGGAGACAATTGGAGGATTTGATTATTTGCAAAAAAGAAAGAAAATTAATAACATATTGTTTTAAATCTAACCAAGGGATAATATTGTCATTTGAATAAAAGTTGCTCTTTCAGGAGGAGAATCGCTCTGGCACCTCATCACCCTTTACAGAACAGTCCATTATAGAAAGAAGTGAGAATAGTCATTGCATTACAATTTACTAAACGTGCTGTTAATGAATGATCTTTCTGAGAAAAATGAGAATTGTAAATAAGCATTTTGTTCATCAACCCACCATTATTTTGATTAATTATAACTTTCATAAATACTTATTTCTCTTGGTAGGGTTTCATAGATGATAATTTCATAACTATTTTATTTTTCTTAGTAATACTTTTCACTTAATTTTCATCCATGATAAAGTTATTTTTATAACTGATTTGATCTTTATGTATAAATTATGTTTCATTGTTAAGATATATGTTTGATATTTCTGGAGTTATAATGGGAATATTATTCAAGTAAGATTTTATGTATTGTCTATTTAAGTAGGTCTTATTGTCAACTTATGTTACTAGACAATTTCAGTTACATCATGTTTAAATTGATTTCATTCTAACTTTGAAAAATAAGTTTACCAAAAAAGAATCATGTTTCATTGTCTTTACCTTGGAATGGTCACACCCCTATATTTGACTCTTCTCAACTCATAATTATTGAGAGTTGACAGAAGAATGCCCCTTGGGGTAAGGTGCTCTTGGATCATCAGTAGACAGTTAATTTAAGACAAATAAAAAAGAAAATATGGATAGTTAATTTGGGACGGAGGGAGTAGTAAAAGACTTAATTTTTCACCAAAGAGATACATTATCCTATTAGAAAGAGGTTCACACATGACATCAATCTCTCAAGAACTTGTGCTAACTTTCTTCTTTTTTTTCCTTTCTAAATGACTAATTTTCCAACAAAAATACAAATATTGCATCTTTTTTCGTTTTATTGTTATGAAACATGGAGTATTTTACAGTTGACCTTGGTTAAAGAATGTGTGTTTTGCATTAATGAATGAATCTTTGTGGTCCATGAAGATACATGAATGTATAATGTATAATATAGTGCATATCTAGTTTAGAACAATGCTTATATAATGAGTGGACCATAGTTTTTTGTAGTGTTGACATTATTGTTATGAGTTTGAACATTTTTTTTTTAAAAGGAGAATTAGTAGTGGTTATTTTTTTTTTTAATATTACTCGAACTCCCCATCAATCAGTTGAAAGTAAAGTGTTTTATCATTTGAACTGCGCTTCGTTGTTTGAGTTTGAGCACTTCAAAGACTTGCTATCAATAAAAAAAACAGAAGAATGGTCACACCCCTATATTTGACTCTTCTCAACTCATAATTATTGAGAGTTGACAAAAGAATGCCACTTGGGGTAAGGTACTCTTGGATCATCAGTAAGACCAATTTTGAAAAATGTGCTACTCTTTTGTAGTTCCCTCACTTGCAAGGAGTTTTAAAGTGACTGTTTTAATGATTTTTTAATATATTGTCTACACATGAAATTATCATATTTAGATCGGGTAATTAGTTTAAATTTATAAATTCTCTTTACTCTAATAATGTTTCTCCATGTGAAATAATTTTATCGATTTATTAAAAAATTTATGAATAAAATTGTTAAAAGATCTGAAATTTTTTAAGAGGAAGAAAGTGGGCAGGGAGGGGGAGGGAAAAGGGATGGGTTGTTTGTGGAAGTGAGAGAGAGTAAGTCAATATAAGTCTCCTTCAATGATTACATATGGAACAAAAAAAAAAAAATTGTGTGAAGAATGTTTAAAAATAATTTTTTTTTTCTTTTTTTTCAACTTTAGAGGCTGGTGTAAAATCTTGCCATACAATTTTGATTCTCTATGTATCTATGTGACACAAGTAATTTGTTATTCCATCCCAAAAGTCATTGTACCCACTGGTATTTTTTTTTTTGCTAAGTCATTGTACCCACTAGCTAGTGACGGATTCAGAAATATAATTTATTGGGGTCATTTATACATTTATTATCTAAATTGAGTAAAATATATCATATATAATTAAAAAAATTCACTGGGGTCATTTGACACCAGTCACAGACTACTAGATCCGTCCCTGCCACTGGCCACTGGTATGAATCACTCGTGTTTCGTTTCATATACTATCAATAAGGGTGTTCATGATTCAGTTTGGTTCGATTTTACACATTTTTCATATCAAACTAAAATATTCGGTTTGAAAATTTTAAAATCAATCCTAACCATTTAAAAGCTCAAATTGATACGTTCGGATTGGTTTGATTGTTCGATTTTTGTAAGATACAAAATTTATTGGTTTTAAAGTAAAAACAAAATAAAAAAATTATTTATATAATTACTAAGCTGCTAAAAATATAAAAACTATGCCTATAGTTTTCACAAGTTAAACGAAATAAAGTAAACAAATTAACGAAACGTAAATTATTTATCTTTATTCTTAAATTTCAAACAAATTGTGGGAACCAGGCTGCCCCAGTGGAAAAGGTAGCCATAATCCTGGCTTCGGCCTAGGTTCGATTCCCACACCCCCCCCCTCCCCGCCCCGTAAAAAAAAAAAATTTCAAACAAATTACTGCATAATTATCCTATAAGAAAAAAATATAAAATATAAAAATTACACCATTATTAGTTCAAAATAGAAAAAGGTTGTCAGGTGAATCTAAAATCACATAACAATCGATGTCTCTTCAATATTTTTTTTTGGTTTTAACACGTGAAGAACTTACTTTTCATGTATAAATAAGAAGTTAAATATGTTTTCTTGCAAAAGAGTCATTTAATATGTATATATATGTGTGTGTGTGTGGATGGTTTGGTTCGGTTTTAATTTAGTCCAAACCGAACCCAGTTCAATGCACCGCTCAAACCGAAAAGTTGGTTTGGATTGATCGGTTTCGGTTTTTCCTGAACACCCTTACTTATCAGTAAGAAATTGTCATGTGTTAATTTTTAAATTAAAAAAGACTATAATCTAAAAGAAATAATGGAACCAACCTAGGAAAAAATTAAAACATGATAATTTCGTATTGATAGGATAGAGAACGAGGACAAACGATTTTTGTCTGTATACACTATCCCTTATAATACTATTGTTGCCACGTTTAAGAAATCAATATTTATTTATTGTTATTTTTCTAATTATACCCATAATTTATTACTCAATTAATCACTAATAATAAATTTTTAGTCATTAATTAGGAGTAATTTAGACTTTCTTCTTCATGATTAATGTCTTTTAATAATTGCATAGGTCTGTGTAAAAAGGTGAAACGTTACAAATAATTTAGAACAGATATATTATTAATGTTTGACGACAAATTGATTAAAAAAATCATTCTATTACCGATCATGCCGATCTTATCATAGGATTCTCACTCGTGAGTTGAAAGTTTGTTCATTCCTTTGTCAGAATAATTGGGCGATAACATGTATAAATTTGCTCCATTTCCCTTTTTTTTTTTTTTTTTGAAGTCCGGCTGGGCGGTTGTCCCAAGGAGAGAGAAGTGTCTCACAAGAAGAGGAGATAGTCTTAAAAAGAGAGATTAAAGCATGTCTCATATATGAGGAGGGTATCGAACCCACGACCACGACCTCACGGTCAATGGACCTTGTGATCTATATATTTGTATGCTATATATTTGATGCTTTTTTTTTGTTGCTAAATCTATATATTTGATGCTTTTTTTTTTTTGGCTAAATCTATATATTTGATGCTTTACTTAGGGTATATGGGCATTAACATAGGATAGAAATTCTTCACTACTCATAGTCCATTTGGATCCTAAATTTGTGCGGAAAAGTAATAAGGAATATTTCAAAGTGAATTCTATGTCCCATCATTTTTTCATGAGATAACAAGGTCAATTTGTATTAATATGAGCTACCAATTCTTTTTTCTTTTTTTTTTTCTTTTTAAAAAGCCACACCTCATATGAATCTTATATTGATACCCAACTATTAAAGTTTTGTTGTTGTATTCACAAACACTGATATTTTCCCATTATTCTCCTCAACCAAAATAGCACCTCATGACCGGGATGAAGCCATAAATTGTATTTTGGGGGCCGAAAAAATGCAACAGTATGCCGACCTACCTATAAAAACTGCAAAAAAATAAATAAATAAATAAATAAATAAATTGGAGGGCGAACTTGATATAACATTCTGAACTACATATAAAAATTAATATATATTACTATATCTAGTAGTATTTTTAAAAATCTCGGTGGGCGACTGCCCCCTTCTAGAATCGTCCCTTCCTTATGAGGGACACGTTGTGGCTTTTTTTTTTTTGGTGGTGATTATTGGATAAAAAATTTGGGATCAAATTTGGATCAAGAAGGCATAATGTCACATTAATTTCTAACAATTATTTTCATTTTATACTCTTTGATCCTTATTTTATCCAAATTTTTCGATCCAACAAAAAGGTTTTCAAAAAAAATTCCCACAATAAATTACTCTCCATTCTCCATTTTACAATGTAAGGTCATTTATCTATTTTCTCATATTTCTCAAAATATTTGACTTTTTACAAATTTTATAAAATTATTTATCTAAAATTCCTTTATGGATAAATATATTTCTGTCATTTACTATTATATTAGTGGGATTATATAAGAATATAATAAGAAAAATACTTCTCTTCTTCCTTAAACATGTGCAAAAAGATTAAAAAGTCGTATATCTGCTGAATCAAATCTTGTTCTAAATCACCATCCACAACGTATTAAAAATTAGGTATAAAATATAATCTTATTTACAATCTATGGATTTTCATATGTTAAAGAAGTATTTTTGCAGCAGGTTAAATATAACTATTTGTTGCGGTATGACAAAAATATTTTTGAAGAACAAAATATTAGTACATAACTAGTGGATGAATCACATTTGACGTTACTGGTAAAGGGCCCCAATATTTTCAGAAACATTTTATCATTAGTTCACATTTTTGTTACGTCTTCAAATTTTGTTGTTAAGAATCTCTATAGAAATATTAGTAGAGGCTCTTTTATAAGGTTGATAATTTTTGTGATGTATATGACGTAACTATATAAATAAAACATGTTTTAATATTTCAAAAAAGAATATATAAAAGCCCCCAATATTTTTGAAAACCCTTTTAAATATTACTTATAAATATATTTATGAATTGTTACAACTCCTCAATCTATAATACTATTTTTCCTCCCAAGAATTTTAAGTTCTTATTATATATAGACTTGTAAAGACTTATATTATTAAGTTGCAATAGTTTGGCCATAAAGTCTTATATCTTCTCATGACAACTACATATTCTAGTGATCGGATTTAGCTGCTTTTTAAATTGAAAATTTGAGCCTATCGTTGTGCATAATTACTACTTAAAAATAGAGACCCCAATTTTCGAGGATAAATATAAAAGGAATATCTATCTACTGATGATAAAAGTAGTCGGAGTTCTTACTAGTAGTTAGTGGCGGAATTAGAATTGAAGTCTTGGGAGACCGTAGTAGAAAAAATTAAAAATTATTGGGGAACATAGTATAATGAACTATGAATATATATATCTAGTATATAAAAAAATTAAAATTTTTTGGGGATCAGGGCCTCCCCTGCCCCTCTTATGCTCCGGCCCTGCTAGTAGTGCTTCTAAAATTTATGTCATGCTCATACAAGGGGAATATGGCAACACGCTTCGACGTTTTTATGAAATGTCAAATTTTATATAGGAAAACATTTTCTTATGAATATTGCATATATTCATTTTTTTTTTCAGAACTTGAAACATATATAGAAAAATTATTTTGTGATTTTCTTTCAAATATTGCATTTAATTTTCTTATAAATTTGTTTAAATTGATTATGTATAAAAATGTCTTTATATAATCCGCCACGAATTTTAGATTCTAAATGGACATGCACTCGTATGATTGGAGATCAGAGAATCAAGTGCCATTTCTTATCTATGATTGTTGGAGTATCTAACTTCTCTAAACAAAGTAAAGAATTGGAACCAATTACATAAAACTTCTATACAGTAATACTTTTGGGATCGAAGAAAAATATTATTATAGGGACGTTATTCTTAAATAGAGACTTAAATATAAAAATTTTAATTTTAAAAAATAACTAATATACATTATACAAGACTTGAAAGCGTCCCTTCATATTTAAAAAATATGAACTTAAAAGATATATAAGATTAATGAGTTTTAAAAAAATAAATGTACGTACATCCTACATGTACATTGTGTATATTATATTTAGAAGACTCATTCATATACATACATTATTTAGGAAATGTAAAAAAAAAATATGTACATCATGTATTCATTTAAAATATTCACTTATGTATGCTATATATTCGAAATGTCTTTTTGTTTGTTTTCTTTTTATTACACATATATAAATGCTAGCATAATCATAAATTTCATTATCATTTCAAATCATACATTTTCTACTTCAAGCAAGTCATGACACCTAAAAATAAACGAACTCAAATCACTGAAAGTATTTGTGTCGAATTGCGCAAAATGAAATAAACCAACCCAAATTGGAAGTAAAAAATATATTGCAAAATGGTTAAAAGATACCCATAAGCTTAAGTTGTTATTTTATATAGATATATAAATATATTTAAAATTTAATGTTATTTTATTACTATATGGGGGTAAATTTCTTAAGAATGGTCATAACAAAAATATGGAATATTACAATGTAGAGTATATTCTTATTTATAATTAGTGCCGAGTTGAGACCAAGATTTTTTATTACTATAAGGAGGTTATTCTTATATAGGGTATTATACAGTTTTATTGTAGTTCGTATATAATTAACCCGAAGTTGTTTTGAGTCTTTCCTCAGTTTTCTTCATCTTTCCGAGACAATCTATGAGACGGTTGATATGCCCATGATCTCATAGATTGTTGATTTCTAAGAAAGGTGTTGGAACTGAGTTTGCTACTGCTGTTCAAGGATTTTGGAGAAGATGCTGTGAAGAATTTTATTATGTACTTATTTTTCTACTGTTTATAGTGTTTACCTAGTCCGGAGTGTGGACTTTTATATGTTATCATGATGGTCTCCACCATTGTATAACTTTTATTTTCTTGTATTTTCTTTTTATTTTTTAATTGTAATAGCTTCGACTATTTTATGATTAATGGATAATTTCTTATTTAGTAACAAAAAAAAGTATTTAATTAACCACCTAACAATTAGCCAAGTGGCAATTTTCAGTGTCATCAATTTTCTTTTAAACTTCGTAAAAGTCAAGTTATTTAAGAAAGTAATAAGTGGATTCAAAATGGAAATATTTGATTGTTTCTTACTTCTTTTTAAAAAGAAAAAAATAAAATATAGTCAAGGCTTAGATTAAGGATCTATTCTCGATTGTTAAAGCATTTTTTTCTTACAAGGTGTTGTAAAGAACGGAGATTTAGAAATATTTTTATTTTATTTTAATATATACAACTATTATCATTTGTTGGAAACCCCCAAAAAGGAAAAAAGCCGTTAAAGTTAAATAAATGTTCTTTAAAAATTCATTGAGTATTTTTTTTTTTTAGCGCCCGAAGGCGATTGTCCCCGAAGGGGAAGAGCGGAGAGTACCCTAGATAGGGAAGATTGAAGTATGGCCCATGCCTGGGGAGGGAAGATAAGCCTCATAAGGAGGAGAAATTATTTGCCCCATTATGGGGAGATATAGGAATCGAACACGGGACCTCCGCCCCGTGTTCGGGTAGCCTTACCACTTGGGCTACCCGATTCCCATTCAAGGGAAGAGTATGAAACGCAATCCAACTACAATGCAGAACTGTAATTGGATTTTACGAAACAATATTTATTGACATGATTAGTTGTTACCCCGATTAATATACATATTTTTTGAGCTTATTTTAAATTATGCCTAGGTCTCAAAACAAACATGTCCGAATGAAAGAAGGCAAAGTTCCTCACGCAGAAAACGACCCCATTTACCGACTTCCTTTTTGTTTTTTTTTTGCCAAGTAACATTTACCGACTTCCTGCCTTTAGTATTATTTTCTTCATTAGTTGTTTTAATTATGACAAATAGCGAAAATTAAGGAAATAAAAATTAAGGTATTTTTTAGTTAAAATATTAATATTATTCTTTTAAATATAACTTTTATACCACTGATTTTATTGAAAATAATAATATTAATATTTTGACTAATAAAATACAATATTTTGACTAAACAGCTTATATTATAAATGAAGATAGTAGAAGCGAGCGGCCGAGCATCATTCCCTTGCACATTCAGTATGATATATATTCATACAAAATAAATTTTAATGATCAAATAAAAAATATGACAATTTGTTTTTTTTTTCCGGGGGTTAGGGGTTAGTTTTTTAGGACATAGTCCGGTGTCGAGAGCTCCACTAAGTTGGGGCCTTCTTGACAAAAAAATATGACAATTAAATGAACTTAGAACACTTGGCTTGAGCACGCTTTAACTTCCTCTACTTAAGACGGGTCGGCTGCTCTGACCGACTTCATTGGAAAAGCGCTTTCCTCGTGGTTCTTAAATTCACCTTACACTTGTGCTGCATACTTATTTCGGTAACGAAATAGTCGTAGTAGTTCAATTATAATTTGCCCCCGCCAATTTATTCTGTTATTTTTTTGAGTTTGTTTTGATTGAGTATGATTAAATTTTGAATTTGAGACTTATAACTAAACTTTTTTTTTTTTTTTGAATTTTGAGTCTTAAAATTAAATTCGAAACATTAAATCATCTAAATTTTAATTTGAGTTTGAGACTGGTTTAAAATTGATATCAGAATTTCAAGAGGTGACTCAATAAAAAAAATGCTATATTTACTCAAATGTTTATGCTTCATTAATATTTAATCCATTAACCATTCTTAGCTATCCTAATCTCATGTTTACACAAAATTAGCTTATATTTCAAAATCAAGTTTGTACCAACACTATCTAATTATGTAGCCAAAAGAAACAAACACATATGGATCTAAAATTATTAATGAGCTAATTTTTTTCAATGTTAATTATTTTGTCCTATATATTTTATGAGAAGGAAAAAGAAACTTTAGACAAGTTGTTTAAAAGAATCTTTTCAACTTTAAAAATTATGCACTTTTTTTTTTTTTTGAGAGAAAAAATTATGCACTTTGATACTAGAAAATTGTATTTCTTATTTTATTTGGCATATATGATGCTTTCTTCATATTCTCATATTAACTTCATATGATAAAAAGATAATTATTCCAGCTATATATTATACCTAAAGAAACAAATATCTTGGACCTCCATACGATCTATAACTAATATGATCTTTGATAATTATGTTTTAAATATTTCTATCGTAATAATGGTTATGTACTTGAAGCTTAATCTTCAGGTATACGTCAAATAATTTCACCCTCCCATTGAAGGTTGACACCTCAAATATGGAAGATTGAAGTAAACCAATTGAACTCTGTTACCGATTTGGTTAAGTGGTCCTCAAAATTTGGGG
Organism: Vinca minor; assembly: GCA_026122235.1. NCBI lineage: Eukaryota > Viridiplantae > Streptophyta > Magnoliopsida > Gentianales > Apocynaceae > Vinca > Vinca minor. The sequence goes on along the minus strand of JAOCZM010000236.1, from coordinate 2,573,976 downwards.
TGCTTACAAAAAATAATTGAAGCTCATAAATCATAATGGAGCTAATTGCTAATTTGAGAAATATCTTAGACTATTCTACGTGGTACAAAAAGATAACTAGGTGTGATATGAGAAAGAGGTCAACAGTCAACGTCATCTGAGATTAGGTAATGTGGGACCAGTCCTATTTACCAAGGTTTGGGCCTGGCAATATTGACGCTTTATAGTCAAAATCAGTCCATTACATTGGGATTGCATTGGCATGACCCAACTTTTCTATAATAATCATCAAATGATACTCAAAATTTAGAGAGAAAAGCTGACGTGGCTGTAACACATGTTTTAAAATATGTAACACATTTTTTATGCAAGTCACAATAAATTTTTGCTCCAAAAAAATATGTAGTCAATTTTTTTTTATTATACGGCCAATTTTTTTAAATAGAAGCAATTTTCAAAAAGTAATTTGAACAGAATTGGAAAAACGCGGAACTCTTTCCTGTTAAAATAATATAGTATTTAAAATTAGCAAAAAAGGAAAAAGAAAAAGAAGAAATGTAATTTGCATTTTAGTATCCCTAGGTTAGAAGGTAGGAATGCTTCAGTCCACACTGTTACAAATTAGAATTATTATTCAAAATCGTTAGTCAATAACTAAGTGGTAAACTTATTTAGCAAAAAATAATTAAGTGATAACCTTCTATTAAATTGACGTATAACTGATTAATATGTCAATCACTTATAATTGACAATATTATTATTTTTCATGTCGATTTAAGTATGTAATCAATTTTAACCTCCCCTCTAGTCAATGATCCCAAAAACTATAAGTAATAAATATGAACTTAAGTGGGTTAACATTAATTAGATGCGTACATCAACGTGAATAATAAAAACATGATCGGTTACATGTGAATGCTATATTAATCATTTTTATGTTTATATTCAACGGAAGATTACCACTTTTGACCGTTGACAAAAGGTCAATAGTGTTCATTTTAAAAAATGTGGACTGTCAAGGAGGTCGTAGTCCAGTGGGGCAAGCCTCTATCCGTGATCAAGAGTTCCTGGGTTCGACACCCTCTCCCTACGTGGGGCAATAAAAATTCTCCTCATTTGGTGAGGGAGAATTTAAGGTTGCTGACAAAAAAATAATGTGGACTAAAGTGATATTACCCTCTAACCCAAGAGTACTAAATTGCAATTAACCCTCCCCTCTAAAAAAACCAAAAGAATATGAGTGACCCACATAGTTCGACCTAAGGAGGTTAAAGCAAGAAGCCTGGTTGACGTGGTTGTTATGGACATATTACGTATCCAAGTCGGAAGATCGTTGTGATATGAGTAGAATTTTATCTACGTAGAGAATGTGTTATTAGTTCGCTCAGTTGCATAATGGTCAAAATTTTACATATGCAGAACATTTATAAGTTGCTGAATTAAGAATTTGATGATTGTGTGGTTATTTGATTCTAACACTGCGATATTTTTTTATACGACAACAAAAGATGTTTTGCATGGTGCGGAACAACATGTGTTTTTAGGGACGAAGATAGGGGGTAGGGCTCGAGATTTTTAAAAATCCTAGTAGATATAATAAATTTTATATGTAGTTCAGAATATTTGATCAAATTCGCCCCCAACATTTTTTTTACAGTTTTTATATGTTGTTCGGCATCGTCATTGCAGTTTTTCTCCACGATCTAAAAGTTATGGCTTCGTTCTTAGGTGTTCATGCTTTGAAAGCTGTAGCAATGTCAGTCTACTTTTAGTGGCAAAGAGCGAGCAATGTGTCACTTAGTCACATGATGACCATATGACTTGGTAATTTTATTTAGAGTGGAAATCGTTTGCCCCATCCATGTCTGATATTCAGCGTGTTTTTCATCACTCAAAATTACATTAAATGACAATTTTTTTAATTCGATATACTGCGTGTCGAATCGTAAGTGGTTAAATACATATATGGGGGACATGTATATTAACAAACAATTTTATGCCTTTTATTTGCCAGTATATGCGACTTTAACTGCTGACGTATTACCTTAATATGATCTATTTGGAATTAGCTACAACGGGGAATACAATTTGTTCCGCATCGTACAGAACAAATAATGAGAGTTAGATTAAGAATCGAACGGCTGAGGTTATTTGAATTTTAATACTTATTATGAAAAATTGTTAAGTCAAATAATCTCAATCGTCAGATTCATGATCCGAAGATCAATATTTATTCCGCACGGTGTACAATAAACTGTGCTCCGCACTGTAACCAAATCGGATCTATTTAGCTGGGTTCTAAAAAAAGTGTTATGTATACGCAATAATTTAGTCCAACATCAAGTTTAAAGTACAAGGTTTGACTTATCAAATATTTTTCGGATTAAAATTTTATTTTTCTATATAAAATAAAAAAAAAAGTAATCATTCAATTAATTTGAGACGAAGAAGCACTATATGAACATGATTTTAAGATCCCTTTAAAATTAATTTGAGACGAAGAAGCCTGCAAAGACTTTTGGTAAAATTTTCATTAGGCTTCTATTGAAAAACTTTTGAAAACCTCCCTTTAAAACTTGTTATCTAATTAAACTTGTATAAGTACGTCAGGGGTAAGGTTGTGAAGAACATTCTTGGCTAAATTTTGTGTGAAGTTTTTTTGGCTAAATAAAAAGTATCCATTAATTACAAAATAGTTGAAGATATTACAATCAAAAGATAAAAATAAAAATAAAAGTTATACAATGGTGTAGACCACCATGATAACAGATAAAAGTCCACACCCTAAACTGGGTAAACACTACACACAGTAGAAAAAATAAATACATAATAAAAAATTTCGCAACATCTTCTCAAAATTTTTTGAACAACAGTAGCAAGTTCAGTTCCAACATCTTTTTTAGAAATCAACAATTACGAGACAATGAGCGTATCAACCGTCTCATAAATTGTCTCGGAAAGATGAAGCAAATTGAGAAAGGGCCCAGAACAACTTTGAATTTAGAGGGAGACTTCATATCTAAAAAGATCTGAAGTAGATCTTTCATCTGAGTCTTAAATCTTGAATAACATCTTTCTTGTGTGAAGTTCATTTCTTGAATAATTAGCCACTTTGATCATCAACGTTTTTTCGCCTAGCCACTTTGGTCAAAATTCAAGTTTTTTAACTTATTTCATCATTAAACATTTTTCGGCCTGCCATTTTGGTCAAAAATAATTTTATTAACTTTTTTCATCACTAAAGTTTTTTCATTCTGCCATTTTGGTCACTAAAGTTTTTTCGGTCTGCCATTTTGGTCAAAAAAATTTGTGACCTAAATGGCAGAATGAAAATACTTTAGTGACCAAAATGGCAGAATGAAAAAACTTCAGTGACTAAAATGACAGATCGAAAAAATTTTAGTGATGAAAAAAGTTAAAAAATCATTTTTGAAAAAAATGGCAGACCGAAAAATGTTTAATGATGAAATAAGTTAAAAAACTTAACTTTTGACCAAAGTGGCTAGGCGAAAAAACGTTGATGATCAAAGTGGCTAATAATTCTTCATTTCTTATATAGTTCTTCGTTGGTGAATAAAATGAAAAAGAAATGGAAAAATAAAATAGGGAAAGTAACCAAGGACGTGGAGAATCTATCAACACAAAAAAAATAATAATAAATAAAACAAGGCCGTAGAGAGCCCGACTGGGCCCAAGTATATTTTGTAACTTTTGAAGCAATTAAAAATTTAATCCTCATCTCGTTCTGAATTGAATATTCAATTTATTTATTTATTTTCAGAATAGAAAATGAGACCTTCAATTCTAGACGGAGAGAATTTAAATTTAAATTAAGAAAATATATTATTTTTTCTGTAATTATAGCATAATTTACTGACTTTTTCTTTTCAACAAGTGATAAACTGACTCTTGGTGGATATTCGATTAGCAGAACTCGAGTTGTGAGTATGTGACTAATATAAGAAGACTTGATTATTATTATGACCACCCAGCGGGTAAGTCTGGCATTAGTCATGCCACTGACTCCTCTCACATAAATTGGGAGGATCAGGGTTCAGTAGGTCGATCGGGTTCAGTAGGGTCCCTCACTAATTTATGTGAGAGAGAATGTGACCTCATCTTATTGGGTCCGTCCCATGCCGAATTTTTCCCCACCCAGAACACAAGAATATTAGGCCGTAATCCCCTTGAATTAATATTATAGACAGCGGCATCTTATAATTCACACATATAAGTGACTCATTTTGATTAATCACATTTAAAGTGTAAAAAAAAAAAAAACCACAAAATTCTAAATGTATCTACTATCTATGCATAGTGTAGTTTAAATGAATCAATCCGACGTGTTTTATAGCGTGATCCAAAATTATTACGCGTGTTAGATAACTTCATAACATATATCTCCATAGTTGTTCGATGGGGACCTCTAGAGCTAAACTCTTTGTGACATAAAAATAAAGTTGTAACTTAGTAACCTAATTAATTATACAGTGAAATTGCAGAGAATCTTCTCTACACGTTATTTCAAGGAGATTATATTTTGTCCTTTGGTCGGTGCAAAGATAAGAAATTAGGGTATGATTGTATTATCAAATTTGGTGTGGTATGTATTAGGGAAAGGGACTTTTGGACATCCTTTTAAAGAAAAAGAACCAGAAAAGGAAAACTCTAATTTGACATGTAAGCATCTTTTTTCTTTAAAAAAAATAATTAAAGAGAAAAAAGATGGTAGATTTACAAAAATTATCGGGAATAAAGTTTCTTCTAGAAGCCAAAAAGATTTTCATGTAGGAATATCAAGTTAAATCTCAAATCTAACTTTTAATTTTATCTTTCTTTATTTCATTTTGGCGAATCAATTAGGTAGAGATAGTAACTAGTTCAGACCAAGGATGATGATCTCAAAGATGTCGCTTGCTACCGATGGGAGCGACGCGCTGCCGCGATATTGAAATTGTGGGTTCGATCACTCCTGCATCGCTGCGACGAGCTTTTAATCTCACTTCTGCAGCATTTTATTTTCTCGTCAAATCAGCGACTCTCTCCCCTATATGGAACAACCGCCCAATCGGACTTAAAAAAAAAGGATGATGATCTTTATTAATTACAGGAATTTAGATTTTCTATTAAATCATCTAGTATATTATCCAAGCTTACGTGGTTGAACATAAGATTTATTTTAATTACAAACACGGCATAAATAGTCGATAATATTAATGATCATTCTCAAAGAAAAGTTGTTCTGCTAAAAACTCGTTTTCTGATACTATATATATCTTTTAGAAAAAAAAAAGAAAGGGAAACCTCCTTACTTTAGGGCACATTCCTCTCATATTCTTACATGTATATTGGTAAGAATAGTATGTCCTCATTATGTGTCAATTTTCGTATCTCATCAATAAGAAATTGTTTACTTAGCAAAAAAATAAAAAATAAGAATTTGTTATTTGTTAATTTTTTAATTAAAAAAAAATTATAACCTAAACAAAATAGTGGACCCTCAAAAGAAAATTTTAATACAACATTTTCTTATTGATGTAACAAAGAACGAGATACATAATAGGGATATACCAGAGACGAAACCATGACTTTGAGATTGAGGGCGAAAAACTACAACAATATGCCGAACTACATATAAAAACTACAAAAAAATGTTAAGAGAGAGCGAATTTGATCGAATATTCCGAACTACCTATAAAATTTACTATATATAGTGTAATTTTTAAAAATCTCGGGGACAACACCCCTTATCTTCGTCCCTAGATATACAGGTTAGATTTCTCCATCAGATATAATGAAACATAAAAATACAGAGAATGTAATCTCATTTTGATTGATGGGGAATCCAATGGTGGGTAGATCAGGTTTAGTTGGTATGCCAAACAAATGGATGAAAATGGATTTCAAGAATCTATGGAGCTGTTTCAATTTCATCCGTTGGATTATATTAGACATAAGTGTTAATCCACAATAATAGAAGAGGACTGTTATTCATCGCACTCAGAATTACTAATAACATTGCAACTAACTATTTTATTTTAAATATTTTATAAGTGGATTTGCACATTAATAGTGGAAAATTAGGTGCATATCACACTCTACCTATGTGAAAATTTAAATGCGAGTTAATGTGCTTCTAGGTTTTTGCACAGATCACATATTCGGCACTCATGAAATGTCTCACAGCCGATATAATGGGTGTACTGTCTTAGCAAAACCCTAGGAATGAGTGTGTGCAACATTTTTCACCATGTGAAAATTTAAGGGGCGAGTTGACGTTCTTCTAAATTTTTGCACGGGTTGCGTATTCGACACCATAAAATGTCACACGACCGATATAATGAGTGCACTGCCTTAGCAAAACCCTAGGGATGAAGTGTGTACAACCTTTTCCACTATGTGAAAAATTAAGGGGCGAGTTGACGTACATTTAGATTTTTACACGGGCCGCGTATTCGACACCCAGGAAATGTCACACGGCCGATATAATAAGTGCACTGCCTTAGCAAAACCCTAGGGATGAAGTGTGTACGACCTTTCCACCATGTGAAAATTTAAAGGGTGAGTTGACATACTTTTAGATTTTTACACGGATCGCGTATTCGACACCCATAAAATATCACACGGCCAATATAATGAGTGCACTGCCTTAGCAAAACCCTAGGGATGAAGTGTGTGCAACCTTGGCAAAAGCCTATGGGCGAATCATGGGTCGCAACACAGGGTTTGTAGCGTATACAAGATCATATTGGATTTCATCTAACTTGGTCCATTTTTAGGCGATTTTATATGTATTTTTATGTTATACAGTCATAAGATTGAATAAAGTGTAAAAATATAATCCAATTTTGTGTGTAATCTTCAATTCCCTTGTATTTTTCATAATTTGGGTGTCCTTTTAGAGAGAAAGAGAGATGTAGAAGAGAGAGAAAGTTATTAAGGAAAAATAAAAAACATAGACAACATTAATAGTTCATGGTGCAATAAATTAGCTATCCATTGGTTTTAAATTAAATGTCCACCTTGATTTGGTATAAAAATAATAAGATTAACTAGTTTAATCATAGATAACCTACCATAATATCTTTCTTAATTAAATTATTTAGTGGCGAGACACATAATTAGTGGAGTTTGAATTTCTTAAATATATGAGGGTTTTTTTTTGGCCTTGCGATGAGCAATCACTCCACATTGGGGGAGAGAGAAACTGACCCTCACATTGGGGAGAGAAACAACCTAAATAAGGTAGAATAAAGCTTACATGCACATAGGCGGAGGAGTATCGAGCAGGGACCTCTTAGTCGCGGGCGTAATGCTCTACTGGGAGCTATTGGCCTCTTCGATTAAATATAGGAGGTTAGTATGAGAGTTTATAGATAAAATTAAGATGTCTATTGTAAGAGAATGAAAATGCATTTTAGAACAATCTAAAATAGAAATGTAAACGTTCAAAATTTGAAGGGAAATAAGTATAATGCTAAAAATAACTCAAAATTATTTATCTTTGTAAGGAGAAAATATTATGTGTAACCATTGCACCACGACAAAATTAGAACTGTCAAAATAGGTACATGTCCGCGAGTATGTCCCCCAGTTAACTAAATGGGCGGGTATGTGCTTGTATTTATATGTCCAATTAATTGTGGATATCAACAAGTTGACTCGCACTGGCAATTGTTCCGTGCGGGTGGGTCAGGCATCCCCGCAGGCGCCCATTTTATTTAATTTTATATATGTGGATTGATATTGAAGAAATCAATATTCGATAAAAAAAAAATTTGGGAAATCAGTTTATTTAGTCCTCCATAAATTTTTGTTTTGCTTATATAGTCCCTAATATTTAATTTCAGCCTATTTAGTCCTTAATTTTTTTATTTCTCCCATATAGTCCCCCAATGTTTAATTTCAGTTTGTAAAGTCCCTTATCTATTTACGAGATGCATATAGAGGTTCCACCACCTCTTATGCGGCGGACTTACGGAAAATGAGTTCCTCCAAATTAGGGCGATAGAATTTAGGGTTTCCTTTTTATAACCATTTTTTATACTGATTTTTTGTATTTTTTAAATTTTATAGATTGAAACTGACCATTATGCCCCGCTCATTAAGCACGTGGATGACATGAATTTGGGACTACCCTGATTCCGCCGCAGAAGAGGTGGTGGAACCTCTATATGCAACTCGTAAATAGATAAAGGACTTTATAGACTGAAATTAAACATTAAGGACTATACAGGAGAAATGAAAATTTTTAGAGGACTAAATAGGCTGAAATTAAATATTAGGAACTATACGGGCGAAATAAAAAATTCTAAGGGACTAAATAGGCTTATTTCCCAAAAAAAAAATATGCATGAGACATGGGCAAGTAGTGTTCCGGTACGAGAGCAACAAAAACAACTGTATGAGAGTGATGCACAACTTGTTGTTTAGAAGGTTTTGAACCAAATTAATTATTTTTGTCTATATTCATAATTTATTATTATTTTTGTTTGTCTAGTTGTAGCCATATTGTTCATGAGGGGTACCTTTCCCTCTCTTCGTAACGTCTCTGCCTTCTCGCTACTCACCTCTTAGACCTCAACTATTTTCGCCTTTTCGGACTAAATCGGGACAGAGACCTCAAGACATAAGGATATAATTTATCTTAGATATCTTTAAATCAGGGCTTTTTTCCATAAACTTTGGAATATTCTTTCAACTCGAATATCTTTTTTACGTATTTTCGAGACAATTTATAAGATATATAGTGATATTTTCATAGTTTTGTAAATTGTTGAAACATGACATCTCTTATTATTGATGCCCAAGAATTGGAATTGAGGCTAATGTTGCGAAGATGACTATTTTGTGTATTTATTCATTTTATTAGTATTACTATTATTTACAGGGTCTCTAAGTGTAAAATATTATATATTCTCCCAATTTTTTATGTCTTTGTGTTACTTTTATCCTTTTGTTTTTTATATTTCTTATTGTAGGTTTTCCTTAACTTTCCCCCTCATGTCGGAGGAGACATTTTGAGAATTACTTTGATTGTAATGCCTTTTGCCACTTTTGATCCATTTTTTTTGGTAAAAAGAATTTGGGTGGGTTTGACTCCCGTCACTACTACGGGTCAGGACAAGTCTTAAGGATTATGAGTCGTTCTGAGAGTCTTACTGGATCGCTCTTATGCGATTCTCACATCTGCAGTAGAAATTAAAGCAGCTTGACATTTGGTTGTAATTTGATTGTAATGCCTTTTGCCACTTTTTGATCCTGATAATCTCTTATGCAACATCAAAAAAGTTACTTAGCAAAACATCAAAAAAAGTTAAAAGGACACAAAAAAAAAGTTTGTGTGTTTCTATAATTTTGTAAGAAAAGGCCGCATTTGTCGGCAACAAATCGTCTGTCCCCATAATGTGTCATCACGAGTAGATATTTGCCACGTGTATATTTTTCTCTTGTGAATTTCACTATTTATTTTAGGTTATAATTTTTTAATTAAAAATTTTATACATATCATTTTTTTATTGATGGGATAGGGAAAGGAATACCGAATAGGGATAGAGAATTCCTACCCGCATTTATCTAGTACGGTTGGACACTATTCTTTCTGACATACTAATTGCTGTTTCAGCAAATTTTTCCCCTCAGTGAGATGAATTACTTTTCCTTTAAATAAATAAATAAATTAGTCATATTCATACACGTTTTAAGCTGAAATAATTGTAATAATCTCAATTTTAAAGTTTGGTACATTTCAACAATTTATCCTTCACCTTTTTGCCGCTGCCGTACAACTTTGATAGGACAGTATTTTTTGAAAATAAATTAAATATAAAGTTTCACAGGAAATGAAAATAAAAAAATAATAAAAAAATAGAGCTACGCAAAGTCACTCTTATAAGAATTGTTGTTAAAATCGCGAGTCAACACGTAGAATCGTACGCGATTCTACGATTTCACGGAGGCAAAACGTGTTGAATCGGTGGTAGAATCGCAATCTGGTAGAAACGGAGTAGAATCGTAGAATCGTATCGTAAAATCGTAGAATCGTACGTTTCTACCGATTCTACTCCAGTTTGGTCTCCAAATGAACGTTGACCATCCAGATACACTGCACACTCCAGTTTGGTCTCCATCGAAGATTCTTTACCACGTGTGATTTTGTTTTGGATCTTCTAACCTTTGTATCTCCGAAAGATGTTGTGTTTGTAGAATAATCTGAAATGGTTTCTCTTCAAAGAAAGAAATGCTCAATTGAAATCAATTGAAATCTATGGAAACAATGATGGTGATGATGATCCATCTATAAGAAAGGCTTTGATTGTTTGTAGAGTTATTGCTGAAAGAGTTCATAAGCCTTTGGAGAATATTCAAGAAATTGCTGGGCAAACTGATTTTGATTCTTTGGCTAGAAAAGTTGGTCTTTATTCAAATATTATAGCTTCTGTCGAAGTTTTTTTACTGGCTTTTTTGTTCTTATTTTTATTACTAACAAGATGGAATATTTAGTTGGTTATTTTGATTAAAAGATCATAAACTTATTATGTACTTTATTTTATTTTGATTTTTTTGAAACTTATAAGTTAATAATTATGAGTAGTCGTATTTTTATATTTTAAAAGACTTGTAAATTCTTTATTATGAACTTTGTTGCGTTATTATCTTTTAAAAAAACTTGTGAAACTATGTTTAATGAATTTTTTTGAATCAAATTATATGATTTATATGTTAATTATTGTTATTTATATATAAAATATATATTTTAATTTTTTGGTACGATTTTACGATTTATTTTACGATTCACGAGTTTACGATTTTCCACCTCTCCTCCGAGTCTACGTAAAATCGCGATTTTAACAACCTTGCTTATAAGTGAGGAAGATGCTTGGGGCAGGGACGAAGTCGAAATTTAGCGTTGGGGGAGGAGACGAAAACTATAACAGTATGTCAAATTATATATAAAAATTGCAAAAAAAAATATGTTGGGGGAGGGGTAAATTTGATAAAATATTCTGAACTACATATAAAATTTATTATATCTAGAAGTATTTTTAAAAATCTCGAGAGTGGCAGTCGCCCTCTGCCTTCATCCCTGGTTTGGGGAGAAATTAGAAAGAAAATATATAGTGTGATCGAAGAAAAGAAAAAAACTCAATTTTAAAATATTTTTTGATCAGTTGTGGGTGCATTCGGAGAATATCATATATCTCAAATTTTAGAATTGAGTCCACACCTTATCTTATAAACCATTCAATGTCTACGAAATCCGAAACAAAATTCAGATTTGAGATGATATCCAATTCCAAATTTGAGATTGTTATTTGTTAATATTATAATACTCTACCGTTTTAAAATACAAATATTTTTGAAATTTATCTTTTACTCCTTGCGTTCAGAGATGCTGCCCCATTTTTTTTCTCTTAAAAATATTACTCTTTTACTGATTTCTAAAAAATTAATTTTTAAAATCACCTTCATTTTATACATATAAGTCTCTCATTATAACTAAAATATTAAAGAAATAGGTTAAGAACATAATATGATAAATACTCTATTTGTTTCTTCTTTAATTTGTGAAAAGCAATCAAAATATCATTGTATATTTTGAAATGGAGGGAGCATTAAAACCAGTCCGACTCCTATGCGGAACATGTATTTTTTAGTATTTGCAGAGCATTTTTTTTGCCTTCAGAACAGGTGTTCTTAGTTTAAAGAACACCTGTTCGCGCGAACAGGTGTTCTAAAAATCAGAACATGTGTTCTTTTTAAATCAATCTCAACCGTCAAAATTTTAATCAAACAGATGATAATCTGTTGCGCACTGGAGCCGTGGTGCATTAAAACGCTCAATGTTTTTGAATTTTAAAAACTACTAATGTGTAATTCCACGCTATGCGTGGGTTCTGATCTAATTTGAATTGTAAAAAAGTTTTTGCGGTACTTAAAATCCTTTCATGAACTAATGGTAATTATCAAAATCTTTTGTTATAAATGATAAGAACTTATCCATATAAAAAGACATAAAGAAAGACGGGTATTGAATATGTTGTCGAAACATGATTCTTTATAATTTTTTACATTATAGAGAAAAAAAAGAAAAAAAAACTCCCCAACAAAACATTTCAATCTTCTTCACCATTTATGCCAAGCCGAATCGCCGCGCAATCCCTTCTTCTTGTTTCTTTGTAGTTACTCCCCTATCAAGCCCCACTTTTTTTACTCTCAGCTATCCTTAATCTTGCATTCCTCTTTCAGCGGATAGCAATTCCTAAACACAAAGATTCATAAACAATTGATTGAAGCATAAAAAATGAGTATACATTTAGCATGAACAGAGATATATATAAAAGGCAAGGGAAAATAAAAGGCAAGATTTTTTATATGCAAGTAACCGAGATATATATAAACAAAGAATCAAAATATACAGTAAAATGAATCAAAGGAATGTACTCGTCCATGTTGATCATGCAAGCTCTCTCTCTAAATATAAGACACGCATGTATGAAGAATTTGAAAAGTTACAGTACAGAAAATGTTACAACTAATTTATAATAAGCCTTTTAAAATTCCCTTGTATGAATGAGAACTTCAAAGAATGATTAGCCACTTTGATCATCAACATATTTTCGTCTAGTCACTTTGGTCAAAATTCAAGTTTTTTAACTTATTTCATCACTAAAGTTTTTTCGACCTGCCATTTTGGTCACTAAAGTTTTTTTTTAACTTTTTTCATCACTAAAGTTTTTTAAGCCTGGCATTTTGGTCACAAAGTTTTTTCATTCTGCCATTTAGGTCACTAAAAAACTTTGATCAAAATGGCAGAATAAAAAAATTTTAGTGACCAAAATGGCAGACTTAAAAAACTTTAGTGATGAAAAAAGTTTAAAAAAATATTTAGTGACCAAAATGGCAAGCAGAAAATTTTTTAGTGATGAAATAAGTTAAAAAACTTGAATTTTGATCAAAGTGGCTAGACGAAAATATGTTGATGATCAAAGTGGCTAATAATTCGAACTTCAAAAGTTACTTGAAACATCATAATTAATTATAGTTCAAATTTTTCCAATTCCAACTAATATTAATACATGAGTTATGACATTAGTTGTATGTTTTCTACTATGTTATATAACTCTTTCTTTATAGTTTGTTTGTGTCTATATTTTCTACTTCATATTTTAACTTCATATCAATTTAACACTTTAGCTTAAGTTATTAGATAATGGAATACAATATCTTAGAAACTAATAAATGTTTTAATTGATAAATATTAACTTTATATTGGACTTGAGTCTACAAAACGTCACATATCGCCATCGCGTGCTTTTGCCCCTACTTTATTAGTTATATAGATTTTCCAAGTGTTTTCATCAATAGATATAATTCTTGGTTCCCTTCCTTCAATGTGAATGAAATTAATTAAAGTTATTAAAAAAAATATATATTATTTCCTTTTTGCACAAAATTATTAAAAAAAAAGTCAAAAAAGTATTTAATATTTTGAGAGGAATGTATCATGTAGGAGTTTGCTTGTTTCCTTAACCGAAAAGAACCACCGATCTCCGGCGGTGGTCGGGTCATGACATGGTTTTCGTAGAAAGTCAAAGCATTGTCGTCAGCAAATGTCTTTTTTTTTTTTTTTTTGGTCTTTTATAGTCCAAAACAAACCGTTAACTTAACAGTCGGGCTCCTATGCGGAATAGGAAAATTTTTGTACTGTGCAGAACAATTTGAATAGTCGGATGATAGTTTTAACTATTCAGATTTGAAGAAAGAAAAATTACGGCTGGACTTAAAAAATAAAAAATAAAAATATTTTTCTCTCTCCAAATCTGAACCCTTCAAAGTTATCATCCGACCGCCCAAATTATTCCACACGGTGCGAAACTTTTCCTGTTCCGCATAGGAACTGGAGTATTAACTTTACGCCTTCTGGAATGCTTACGAAAAAGAAATAAATTGACTCTTTTATTTGCTTCACGAAAATTAAATAAATAATACCCCATCCGTCTCAAATTATTGATAACTTTAAATTTGTATAAGAAAGAGTAGCATAATATGATTAAATTAGGAGAATATCTTTAAATATAGGAGAATGCATATTTTAGTAAAACTTTAAAAACATATTGAGTTAGTTATAAGAGTTTATATTGCGGCATTTAGCCCTCAAATTTGTTATCTAATAGTTAAAAAGCGGTTCAGATCTTGTGTCACTCTCATATTCATACAACGTAAACTGAAATGTGTAAACCATATTAAGTGAATCAATAAATTGTATATGTGAACGTGATTATAATTAAGAATATTACATAAAGTATGACAAGAAGTGTCACAGAGGATCCGATGTGATTAAGAAGAGATCAAATAATCTTTCTTAACATGTTTTCCAATAAGAAAAAAATTCCACCATTATATCAAACTCATCTAACAACACATATTTGTTTCGCACGTACGGAATAAACATTCGTTCCGCACTAAATCCTTAAATGAGAGCCTATAGAGAAAACATATACTCCCTTCATTCCCGATTTAATTGTCGTTTAGGATATATATATATATATATATATATATATATATATATATATATATATATATATGTATCATCCAAATTATTTGTCATTTACATGTTTTTTTATTAGGTGTCAACAATTTATTCCAATTATACCCTCAACATATCTTTTATTAGAAAAGTGAAAGAGAGTGAGGAAGGAAGAGGTATTATTGGAATTGTGGTGGAAAAATTACTGTTTGTTTGAATTTCTTAATTTTTTCAAAGTGTCATAAACGTCTTATATTTAGGAATGAATGGAGTACTAAATTAAAAATTAATTTTAAGACAGCGTAAATTAGAAAGTGGTCATTTAATTTAGAATGAAGAGAGTAATAATAAAGGACTCTTGCTGAAAATTAAACTTGTGGTATAATTCGGCACCTCAAGCTGGAAGGATGGTTTAAATCTATTTTTTGTAACAAATATATATTTTTTTAATTGTAGAAGTAGACATAATTGTCAAATTTAAGACACATTATCTAAGTGCTAGTTAATCGGAGAACACAACAAACTCATTGTTTTTTCTCTTCTTTAACTTTTTGAGAGTGCAAAAAATCTTCAAAACTGAACTTTGATCTTATTAATATCTTTATAGGATCATTTATAAGTACGTTTTTTAATAGATACGAGCTACTAGATAGATTATTTGATCAACCGGTCCAAATACTAGTTATTTTAAATGTTAATTTTTCTGAAACAATTATTTATAAATAATTATTCATTTCGAATATCGAAACAACTATTATTTAATTAAATCTATAAAGATGATTCTTAAAGAAACACGTGTAAACACATATTAGTCGAACCGTCCATCTAATACCAACACAAAAGTTTATATACAATGAAATATATTTTATTGCTTTTTTTAATCTTGTACTTCTCTTTTAAAAACACTTCACTGTTTCGAATTCAGTGTTTTCTTCTTATTGCCGAAAGAGAAAAAAAAAAAAGTAGTATTAGGGACACATGTTTCCACAGTCCCTACTAAGGAATGGGGCTTCCCCTGGTATATTATAAGTACCCATTAATTGACTATCTAAACAGATTTGGAATAAGTATCACTTTAGCATGGATCCGGTCTTATGAGACAGGTCCTGCGACTCTTTCACATGAGTTAGAGTAGAGCTTACTTGCAAAGTAACTTTTGTCACAATTCATGTAAGAGGACTGTGAGATCAGTCCCACAAGGCCGGTCCTATCTTAGAATTTTTCTCGGAACAAGGTGATTCGTACCTGGTCTAGAAGATATAAGTCCGTACCCCGCTCATATGCATTACACATGTTTTCTTATCTACTTTGGTTTATAATTAACTAGGTTTCATACCCGCGCAATGCGCGGTTGTATTTCTAATAAATAATCACAATTACAACAACAAAATAAATTATAATGAATCTTACCTTTCATCAAAATCAAAGAATCAACACTCATTAAATCGTCAGGTTTCTGGGCATTGAAAGTGTTTCATAATTTGGTTACTCGAAATAATATTCTTTACTTGTTTGCCTTTTTCAAGTTCATTGAGATGCATATACTGAAGTCTTGATTTCCCCATAATGTTTGTTTTGATGATATTTTTTGTTTTTATTGTGAGGCAATGCATGACTAATTTTGGTTTATATAGTCGGTTATTTTCTTGAAATATTAAATCTAATTTATGATGCAAGACTTTTAGAGTTCCTTACAATGCAAGACTTTTAGAATTCCTATATACATGAATAAGAATTCCGTTTTTTTTTAACATTAAATTAACTTCTTAATGTAAGCATTTTATAATTCCTATATGCATTAATAAGAATTCAAAAATTCATTATGCATATTTTTTTATGTTAGTCTTTTAGAATTCCTATATACATGTTATTTTCTTAAAATATTAGATCTACTTTATGATGGAAAACTTTTAGAATTCCTATATACATTAAATCTACTTAATTAAAAAAGAAAACTATTGAACATCTTCATTTAAAAAAAAAAACCATTGAACTTCTTTATTTAAAAATCCTAATTCAACTTCTTCATTTAAAGAACCAATGAACTTCTTCATTAAAAAAGAAAACCATTACACTTATTCATTGAAAAAAAAAAACCATTCAACTTCTTCATTTAAAGAACCAATGAACTTCTTCATTAAAAAAGAAAACCATTACACTTATTCATTGAAAAAAAAAACCATTGAACTTCTTCATTTAAATTCAATTCATTTATGTTAAATAGCCTTTTAGAATTCCTATATACAAGTTATTTTCTTAGAATATTAAATATACTTTATGATGGAAGACTTTTAGAATTCATATATAAGAATTCATATATACATTAAATCTACTTCATTAAAAAGGAAAAATATTGAACTCCTTCATTTAAAAAGAACCAATGAACTTCTTCATTAAAAGAACCAATGAACTACTTCATTACAAAAGAAAATCATTCAACTTATTCATTGAAAAAAAAAATTGAACTTCTTCTTTTAAATTCAATTCATTTATGTTACATAGCCTTTTAGAATTCCTATATACATGTTATTTTCTTAGAATATTAAATCTACTTTATGATGAAAGACTTTTAGAATTCATATATACATTAAATATATATATATATATATATATATATATATATATATAAAAAAATAAAAGCCAGGGCAGACGCCTATAGCTTCGACACGTGGACTTGATATTGCAACGGGCGAATCAGAGGGTGCCATGTGGTGGCTTTGCATTGATGAAGTTTCACCTGCATTAGCTAAGGTTATTAGTACATAACATAATCTTTGAACCTAATTTATAAAGAATAAGTTCAATGTATATCTTTAATTCAATAATAATGACTATTTAATAAGAAGAAGATGTATAGATTCTAAAAACCATTTATAGCATTATAAAAGACCTTTAGCTATACTAATTAGATATACTTCTTCTAATTGTTTAAGAAGCTCTTAAACAAATCCTTTTAGAAAAAAACCTTAGATAATATCTATAGCTAATAGAGTTCTTGAGGGCATATCGGGGATAACACATTACAATTGATACATTGATTGAGGATTAAATTCAGAATGTGAATAGTTGTACCATACTAATGATCATTAGATTAATCTAGACAGTTTTACATAGATAAAGGGTGAATAGTTTTAGCCTATTAATGATCATTAGATGAATATGGGCGAGTTTTCCATAGATAAAGGCTAAAAAATCCACGATTTTTGCCTCACCCTCGGCTTCCTCTGTACTTCTATTTTCTCTGACCTCTCACTTTTTTTACTCTAAGCTTCAGAAGGAGATAGATGCAATGGATGAAGGTGGTTGATTTATTCTGTTGATGTTCTATTTTTCCTATATTATTTGTCTGATTGGTGAACATGAGATGAGGTCAGATGATGGTTGAGATGGAGAGTATATCTGGTGAGATTGGAATCCCTCATTCACTGGGGATTTTTTTTTGTGTGTGTGTGTTGGGGGGTTCGGGAGTGGAGTTCGTTCTTCCTGATCAAATGAGACCCCTGCTTTTAGGAAATGTAATTTTCTAATATGCACAACTTCAAGGTAGATTCCATTTTACTATCTCGAAATTTTTTTTTTCTTCTTATCGACAGGTTTTGCATTTTTGCAATCGGTTTTTTTTGTTTTTTTATTTGTTTTTGTTAAATTTTTTGCGGTTGTTTTGGCATATAGGGCTACGGGAGAGAAAGATGTGCAGTTCAAAGTAATGTATTGTGGGATCTGTCATTCGGATCTTCATATGATCAAGAACGAATGGGGCATGACCAAGTATCCTATTGTTCCTGGGTATGATTTAATTCCTGTTGTTTTAATCTATTACATACTAAAATGTTTTTTTTTTTTTTGGCTGTGTCATATTCTGAATTTCTTGGCGTTCTAATTTCCTTGATGAGGCTTTTCAATGAATGATTTTATTTGAGTTTTTACTTACCTTCCTTAATGTAGATGTTAATTTTTTTTACGGAATTGGGTATCTTTTTTAAAAAAATATATGGGGCTTAAGTTCTTATCTTTTTCGAGTTCTTAACCCTAATTTACATTGTTTTATTTTTCATTTCTTGGTTTTTTTTTAATAGTTATGATTAAGATGCATACAACATAGTGTTTTGCGGTTGCATTTAGGCTGCTCAGTGGACATATAAGCACTCAATATACAGCAGGTATTAGTTACACACCACAATGACTAAATACGAGGAATTGAACACTAAGAGTATACGATTGCATATTTGACAAAGTCAATCACATATTACAAGATTAACTTAACAATTTGACAACATTTATTGCACACTTCACAATTTCAAGTAGTCATATGTTAAATTTGATGGTTCGGGTGCCATTGTAAGCATTTCTTTTTTCTATGTATTGGTTACTTCAGAACATTATTGGATCATTAGTTCAATCTAATTTGTGGTTGTAATGCTGTAGATATTCATTCTTTCGTCATGCTCTCTAGTTTGTTTTTACTGCAATGTAAGTCAGTACCTATGTATTGGACTCTTCTCAGCCGTTTCCTTCAAGGTTTTAGGTCATATGAAAAGCTGTTTGTGTCCTAACTTTGGGGTGGCTAATATTTGATTCGGAGTGACATTTAAAAATATCATGGGGATGGTCATTCTTTGTGGTTGGCATGGTGGTGTATAGGTGAGGGCTGTAGAGCTCGAAAAAGCGATCGAATGCTAAGATAACTCCCCCTTGCAAAACATAGCTTAAGCGAAGAGGAAATTAGATTCTTGAAGAGGGAGTGGAAAACACTCCTCTTAAGGATGTTGAACTCGTCGAGCATAAGCGATGAAGTTGTAATGTACCTTAAAGTCATGCATTTGTTAAAGTGAATGAGATAATTTAGGGATGGAGGGAGTATAATACTTGGGCCAATATTATATGTTAACCAAAAATTTCAATTTATCCATGTCAGTGTTTGTGATGTATTGATTAGTTGACTTCTTTTGGTTGGTTGCAATGAATTTCTTCATTTTTTTAGAGCACCATCGTGGTATGGTTCCAGTCTTCCAGAGATTGACTAAGAAAATGTCTTTTTTTTTTATTTATGAAAATAAGAAAATATCTATTGAATGTGCATTCACATCATGGTTCCAAAGAGAGTAAAGGAAAAGAAAATGCCATTAATATTTCTTACTCAGTCCAGGTCCTGCTGCTACTTAATTAATTAACCCAAAGCATTCACATCATGGTTCCAGAGAGAGTAAAGGAAAAAAAAATGCCATTAATATTTCTTACTCAGTCCAGGTCCTGCTGCTACTTAATTAATTAACCCAATTTTATAACAATTTTAAGTCTTATGAGTAATATGTTTTGAAAGTTTTAGCCCCACAAATTACAAAAGTTACTCGGAAAATATGAGCGAGTGCATCCTACAACAATAAACACGACTTATATATATTAAAATTTACGAAATGTAACACCCGATCATAATGAAACCCAACGAGACTCCATATGTAAAAGTCACGCTTATTCGGAATATACAAAGTTATTGGAATTAAAATCTTTGGAAAACCTTTAATAGTCATCATCAATCACATAAACAATCAATTAGACATTTTTTAGACACATCATGACAAAAAAATTAAACATGCAAATCAAATAATAAGTACGAGATCATCAATGTTCAAAGAAAACTCTCCAACTTCAACGGTTCATGAATGTTCAGAAACAAAATTGACATAACGATTCATGAATTATATCATGCGATTTAAAAAACAAAGTATCCAACAAAAGTTAATTGTGAATTAAATCAAATAAATTCAAGAAACCCAACCAACATACCTTTACATTCATCACTGCCAATCTAATAATCATCAATGATTCTCTTCGACTACCAAATTGTATAAGCAGAAGCATTAAAGTCCTTTTGAGATACATTGAGCAGTAGAAACTCCCCGATTCGAATTCAGAAAAAAAATTAAAATTGAATTAAATAAGGGGAGGAAAAAAAAGGAAAATATCGACCATAAACTCATAGAAATCAATAATATTGCGAAATCCATGAAAAAATAATCTGAAAAGACTGAATAATTTTGAGAGATTTTCGTCAAAATGGAACATCTGCTAAAGCAAATTGGAGAAGACGAAAAGGGGGTTAAGGCTGCCTTTGCAACATCCTGCGACATGTGAAATTAAGTCATCCTACTTGATTAATATAATGTGAAGAGACACTATTGTTCAGAATATTCAAAGTTTCAGGAATTAAAGTCTTCTACATACCAAAAATCGAAATTTACTTTGTAATTAATTTAAAAAACCTTTAGAATTCATCATCAAACACATAATCAATTATACGGTTTTAAGACACATTATGAGTAATAAATTTAAAATGCACAACAAATAATAAATACAAGCATAATGAAACCCAACGAGTCTCCATGTGAAGAGTCACTATTTTTTAGAATATTCAAAATTACTTTGGGAATTGCATTCTTCTACAAACCCAGGAATCGAAATTTAATTTCAAAACCTTAATCATTCATCATCAATCACATAAACAATCAATTATACAATATTTTAGACACATTATTAGGAAAAAAATAAACATTCAAATCAAATAATAAATACAAATTCATCAAAATTAATTAAAAAACCCCTACAGATTCAACGGTTCATGAATAATCGAAACAAAACCGACATATACATGCATGAATCATATCATAAAGTTAAAATTAATTATCCAACAAAACTTAACGAGTTAATTAAATCAAATAAATTCGAGGCACCGAACCAACATACCTTTAAATTCATACCGGCAATCTAATAATCATCAATGATCCTCTTCGACTACCAAATTATATAATTGAAGCATTAAAGCCCTTTTCAGATACATTGAACAGCAGAAACCCCCAATTCCAACTCAGGAAAAATTGAAATTGAATTAAATCAACATGTAATGAAGGAAAAAACGACAATATCGACCATAAACTAATACAAATAAATAATATTCCAAAATCCATGAAGTAATCCTCTGGAAAAAAATAAAGGATTACAGCGATTTCCATGAAACTGAAAAAAAAATAAAAAAAACTTGAAGAAGACGAAAAAAAGGCCTAAGGCTGCCTTTGCATCATCGGCCGCCACCTGTTTTCCAAAACAGCCTTGCGTGTCTAATAACCACACACGTGGTAAGCACTAAAACAAACGGACGATTTTTTTTTTTTAAACGGAACGGACGAATTTAATATAATTAATAACAACACATTAAATAAATAATATTAATTAAATTTGAAATCTGTATAAAACCCCCAACACCAAACACAAACTCAATTCAATTATTTCTGATTTATCATTCAACCCAAAAAAGAGATACAATCCACAAAACACCCCTCTGAAAAATTGTAAATCCAACAAACTCAACAAATTGGCAATTTTTGAAAAAGGATTCATCGAGTGCATGACAAATGCCAATGATTTGATCGCAATGGTAAATATTTCAACTACTTTCGATTTTAATCCCATTGTAAATCTATCATATGTAATTATTTTTTTCCAAACTAACCAATATTTAATTTTAGGAAATACCAAGTAGCTTTATCATTGACAACAAAGACAATAGTTCAGAAATAATCTTCCTAACAAATCAACAAGGCACATTATGGAGTGTATACATTACCAAATTACAAGAGACTAAGATTCTGAATGATGGATGGGCCGAATTTGTCAAAGACATGGAAATCAAGAAAGATGACTACGTAGTTTTTTCAAAAAGTAAGAGGAATCATTTACAATGTTGTTACTCTTGGATCTCCAAAATAATGAACTATCGATGTAATTCAAATTCAACTCTAATACACTTTTTTCCTCTTTCATATATTATATTTTTATGTTACCTTACAATAGTAAAAAAAAATAAATAAATAATGCAAATCACCTATTTTATTATATATACACATTATTCGATGTTAAAATATATTCACGCGGGCTTTACCACTAGTGTACTTCATTAAAAATGAAAACTATTAAACTTTTTCATTTAAAAAGAACCATTGAACTTATTAATTAAAAAAGAAAATCATTCAACTTATTCGTTGAAAAAAACCATTAAACTTCTTCATTTAAATTAAATTCATTTATGTTACATAGCCTTTTAGAAGTCCTATATAAATGTTATTTTCTTAGAATATTAAATCTACTTTATGATGAAAGACTTTTAGAATTCATAAATACATTAAATCTACTCCATTAAAAAAAGAAAACTATTGAACTTCTTCATTTAAAAAGAATCATTGAACTTTTTCATTAAAAAGAAAATCATTCAACTTATTCATTGAAAAAAAAAACATTGAACTTTTTCATTTAAATTCAATTCATTTATGTTACATAGCCTTTTAGAATTCTTATATACATGTTATTTTTTAGAATATTAAATCTATTTTATGATGGAAGACTTTTAGAATTCATATATACATTAAATCTACTTCATTAAAAAAGAAAACTATTGAACTTCTTTATTTAAAAAAAAAACCATTGAAATTCTTTATTTAAAAAAACATATTCAACTTCTTCATTTAAAAAGAACCAATGAACTTCTTAATTAAAAAAGAAACCATTCAACTTCTTCATTAAAAAAAAAACCATTCAACTTCTTCATTTAAATTCAATTCATTTATGTTACATACTTTTTCTATAACTATAAATATGTAACTTTAGAATGAAGATGAAGATTATAACTAAACTATTCATCTTTATAGTAACTTTAGAATGAAGATGAAATTTATAGCTAATGAAGTACTATTTTTAAAAGAAAATTAATGACAAAGTTGCCACATGGAATCTTATGATTGGATCACATCTCATGATATGCCACATGTCACATCATGAAGCTTCTACCTCAACTTGACATAACTTTATATATTATAGATTTTTGAACAAATTTGTTTTCCTTTTTGCGTGAAAAGATTTAAAAAAACAAAATCAATTTAGCAAAAAAAGAAAAAAAAAATCTCGTATTAATTAAGAGAGCTTTATTAAACAATTAACGGTCTAATGGGTCAATCAATATATACTTTGATTTGAATGAGTCTGACTTAGATTTGGTATGTCTTGAGACTGAAACTCAGACCCAAACCAATTTTAGATTGAGTCTAAAAATGAAAGATAAAACATTAAATCTTCTAGATTTTAGTTTGGATTTTAAGACTGGTTTAAACTAAGGCTGAAATCTCAAACTCAAACTCAAACCCAAACCCAATCATCCAATCCAATGAAACATAGGAAGATTATAACAGTTTTGAAATATAAATAATTATTTTCTAATTGAGCTTCCATTAAGGTGTTTCTATCAATAAGCTCGCATGTTGCTCAAAGTAGTTTAAATGGTGGAAATGCAGCCAAGGATCAATGGAGTTGAGAGGGAGTGATTGGACTTGGACTCTTACTAGTTGGGTTAAAGCAATTGAGCCCATAGTGTAAGTTTAGTTGAGATTAGTTCGATTGTACCATTGTTTTGTTTGTAGTTGGTGTATGTGGTTTTACTGGGGGGGGGGTCCAATGGCGAATAAATACTTATTTTCCGTTTTTTACTATTTTGTGGGTTTCAATTCTAGTCGAGTTGGACTCAATTCATTTTCCGACGTTTTTTATTTTCTTTTTTCTTTATTCCTGAGGGCATCAAGACCCGGACTCCTCAACTTGCACGAGATTAGCGTCTTCTGGTCGGGATTCTGTGCTATCTCTCGATCTATCATGTCTAATCCCTTCTGGTCGGGATTCTGTGCTATCTCTGGATCTATCTCCAAGCATATCAATTCGATTCTATCTAATCCCTTATGGTCTGAATTCCGTGCTATCTCTGGATCTATCCCAGGCATATCCATTCGATTCTTGATGGACGGAAGAGCCTTAACCGTTGATTGTTACCTAAAGAGAACAAGTCCCTTTTACTTCACTCTATAGTGGGGCTCGCAAACTAAGCACTTTTGGGTGGAAAGTCAAATGATCTAAAATTGAATGGTTGAATATTTGTCTCCGAGTCAGATAAAACCACCTCAACACCTTAACCTTATAAATAATACTGGCTAGACTGATGATATTAACCAATTCACACCATTCTCAAAAGAAGAAAAAAAAAATCAAAATTTCATGTCACTTAACAGATCAAATTTTTTCAGTTGTAGGACAAGAAAAAGAGACCATTTTAATTTAATGCTATCCAAAGAATCCCAAAACCAAAAAGATCCAATAGCAAAATAATCTGAATTAGATTAAGAAAGATAACAATAATAATAATAATAATAATAATAATAATAATAATAATAATAATAATAATAATAAAAAGAAGAACAAAAAGATGACATTGAATTATTAAGAATATAAACTGTACATGTGAAATTCATAATAAAAAAGCTAACAATTTCTACCCATCTCAAAAATCAAACTCCAAACTTCCACCTTCCATACTCAACAACTTTTCACTATCTCACTTGTGATCACTTCTTATAGATACACAAGCACCCCACCCCCAACATTGCCCTTCTTGAAACAAAATCATATCCAAAATGGGAAGGCAGCAGATTTTGGCAATGCTTCTATGGCTATCGACAAACGACAAACAAAATACCTGGAAATGCAGATGGTACACTTTACAATAAACGCGGCAGCTTTTCGTCCTGTTGTAAATCGCGTTAAATTTATCCAGTTCGGATTGTATCCACTCTATCAATGACATCCAATGCTTTGATACGGTCAATGTCAAAGTCGATAATGGGAACAGATGACGGCCTCCTGATGGGAAAAGGATCCCTTTTAGTTTCACTTGTTGGAGAATGGCTGCTACTCTTGCTTAGCCTATGGTATTTGCTTAACCTAGTTTTTGCAGTATCGAATTCTTGACTTTTACTGATTCCCGGGGGTCAGCTTTCGCTTGCTTACGTCGTGTAGCATCTCCCGATCTTCAACCCGACAATGAAGGTGACGGACAATTTGGGTTGGTTGTTTGCAAGTGAATCGTCTTCTTATTAGGGGATCGCATCGGAGATCTTAGTGCACCATTCATCGAAGCCCTTGCTTGGATGACAAGAAAGTGAAGCCATACCACCAAATCAAGAATATAAGTTTCCGTTTTGTCCTTGTCTGCGTGATGGAGTGTCTCTATTCGAAGTAAATCAGTCAGGCCACTGGGTTTCCTATTCATCTCAGATCTAAGAACAATCAGGTACATCAACATATATCCAGATCCCTCGACAATAATATATGAACAAAGAAAAAACTTCCTGCAGATAAGCAAGAATCTAAAACGTTTACTCACCCCGTATTTGCCCATTCTCCAACCCAGCCAAAACCATGGTGAGCCCTGGATAAACCCAAGATTTATCGAGGAAAAACGAATACGTTAGTACTCAAATAGAATGCAAAGCCAATGAACTTGAAAGAAATGTAATATTCTAAAGAAATCTTCTTGTGATAATTTTTTTAACACGTCTTCCTTTATTTTTTAATGCTATAAATAAGCTAGAAGGAACCACCAGCAAAGAGCCAAGTAAAAGCAATTAGTATAGTACTTCGGTACTCGACAAAATACTAAGAATGTCTCTCTTCAAGAAAGGTAATAAGTTTACTTGGTTGTATTGGTTGCCATGGGAACAAGCCATTGTAAAGTCTTTTCCATTTCGGCTTTGATTTGTTGAACAGTTAACTGCACAAAAACAAGTTTCAATAAGCCTCTACTATCCCGGACTTTCAGAAAGATCAACAATAGCAAACACATGTAGAGAATAATTGTTTTTTTTTTTCTTTTACTATGTAGAGAAATAGCAGACAAAACACATGTACCTCTTCCCTGGATTGAAAGGATTGTAATTTAGAGCGTAAAGCTAATTTTATACTTGGAGGCAATCCTTGGTATAAAGCATCTCTTGTATTTGATGGCACTGAACTAGATCGTGTAACCTGAATAATAAATAGCTAAAATCAGCCTATATTTTCAATCACTTGCGAAATTTTACTTCATAAAAAACAAAGGGCAGCCTCGTGCACGAAGCAAATCCCGCAATCACGCTGGGTCCGGGGAAGGGGCGCACCCCAAGAGGAATATTTACTTGAATATTCACTTGATGCAGGAAGATTTTTTTTTTTTTTATAAAGCAAGAAAGGAAGTAAATAAAATAAATGTAGTCATGGACCACAGAAAACATGATATTCTGGACAGATAGAACATAACAAGTATGGATAGATACTTTGATGCATAAGTAAACTATGTAAGCCGCAACTTACGAGTGTATCGATCTGAGTTATGATATTCGCATAATGTAGAGCTAGGCCAGCAGATCCCAACCTATGCTGGATGTTTTTTACCGGCCTGTCACCATCTGTATATGTCATCAGCAAGGAGCAACGGAACATGAACAGTACATTAAAGCTATGTCATCTAGAAATTTCATGCATCTAAAATTGGCCAAGATTCATAGCAGATGACATTATATGCATGATGTTCAACTATAAATTCAAATGATATGATACTGTTAAATCTACTACAGATATCTTTCTTTCTCTCTTGTCATCCTATTTCCTCGTATGACACAAATAGCATTCGAGAAGGTAATTTTAATGTATAAGGCTTCGATGATATATACAACTACGGTAGATAGAGAAAAAACGACGAACGTTCTCATATACACTGCCAATGCCATATGATCCACAAACATACTATATTAGAGACAAAGACAGAACTGCGACGAATTCTTTTCGTTCCCTCTAATATCTAAACTGTTAAACTGTTACTTATGAGGTGTCCGTCATAAAAATGTCAAAGGAGGACTGGATCATATAACTAACAAGTCTAGTCTGTAATGTATCTAACAGGTTTTATAGCCTGAATTGAATTCTCAATGATAAGCTTCAATTAACTCATGAAGCACATTACAGGAAGAACGAAAATGAGTTATTCAAAATAGCTTGGAATCAAGAGTTGAAAACAACAAGCCCACTAAACAGAATAACAATGTCCGAATACAATACCGGCACTGATAAATGCGGAACGGATTTCCAAGTGAAGAAAATGAACAATGTCCACAAGCTTCTCCATCATCTAAGATGACAAAAAGAAAAATTAGATATATAGAACAAAGGTCAGTGAAACAAATTCACAGGAGTATTAAGTAGTACCGATGATGAAACATTGTCTATTCCAAGCAATTAAAGGTATAAACAACAATAACTAAGTAGCTACCTCTTCCAAAATCTTAGACCAGAGTGACTTCTTCTTTAAACTCTTGATGTGTTTCTTTTGACTCTTCAATTCTGCCCTTAAAATTGCAAGGCCATCTCCTACACAATATTAACATAAAAATCATCATATCTTTAAAGTATAGGAACATTAGTACAAGACTGATTACTTGAAGGAAAAAAAAAAAAGCAATGATAAATCATGCATAACCTTCTTAACTTTAGTTGCTTCTCATTAGTTATGAACTGCGTTCGGACTGTCCGATATTCAATGCTAATTAATGGCTCTCCCTCGGCATCTTTCCAGCCGAGCAGAGGAATCCGCCAGGGCGACCCTCTTTCGCCATATCTTTTTCTGATGCTTGTTAGGTCTCTCCTTTCTTATCCGCTATGCGGAAGAAAGAGCGTGCTTAAAGGGATTTCGGTTTTGGGAATGGGCCTACTGTAACACATCTGCTCTTCGGGGATGATTCCTTCTTTTCTCCCAGACGAACGAAGCTAGTCTAAAATGTGTACGAGACATTTTAGGTACATATGGGCATGCTCTGGTCAGAAAATCAACGTTGATAAATCTAGCTTGTTCTTTAGTAAGAATACTCTAGTTGATGTCAAACAATTAGCCGAGGAGATCGTTAGGATCCCCGCAGGTGATGAAAATGGAAAATACTTGGGCCTACCTTATATGATTGGGCAATCGAAGAAGAATGCTTTCCAATTCATTGTTGATAGAGTTTTGGAAAAGATTAGTGGCGGGAGGGAGAAATCAGTCTCCTTTGATGCAGGGTAAGTTCTCATCAAGTTGGTCATCCAAGCAATACCGACTTATGTCATGTCTTGCTTTATCTTAAATGCTTCCACGATCAATTCCATAACCAGTATGCTACGACGATTCCTTTTGAGTGGCGATGTCCAGAAACAGAAAATCTGCTGAAAAGCATGGGATGATCTCTGTAAGCCAAAGTATCTGGGAGGGCTTGGCTTTAGAGACCTAAGTGCTTTTAATAAGGCTTTGATAGCTAAGCAAGGGTGTCGGATTCTCCAAAACCCCTTCTCACTCTGCAAGCGAGTTCTTGACGACTTCAATGTGGAGTAGACCTTCTCAAATTTGGAGGAGCATTCTAATTGGTAGAGATCTACTTCAGCATGGTCTCCGATGGAGGATTGGGAACGAATGCAGAGTCCGTATCTGGTGTGATCGCTGGTTGACTACTCCAAGTACCTTCGAGCTAATCTCCCCTCCGTACCTTAACTGTTTCTAAAAGTTTGACAAAGATCTCTACTCTCATCGATCGGGATAAAGGAGTTGGAATATGACTCTTGCGTGAGCTTTTCTCAGCTAGTGTGTGAGGCTATATTTACCTACAACTCTAGCCCATATTCTTCGGTGAATTTGTACCCATGTGCCGAGGCACGACTTTGTGTAATTAATCCTTTGGGAGCCAAAAAAACTCAATTTGTTTTTACTATATTGGCCTACAACTCTAGCCCATATTCTTCTGCAAGTTGTACATATATGCCATCAAAGCCTCTGTACTATTAGCCAGTGACGATAGTTCTAAACTACCCACCGGGCACGGGAACAAGAATTTCTATGTCAATCTGTAAATAAAGGTAGTTCTGAATTACATGGGAGGTTGATTTGATTAGGCATACATTTCTCTTGGCAATAATAAAATCATGAAAATTAGGCATTAGAGTTTTTTCACTTTTTTTTTAATTTGATTTTGTTATTTATGTTTGTTTATTATTACATTTATCAAAATTAATATGCTATAAATATATAAAATAATTAATATCCAAAGTGCGGCTTTTTACAAAAGGCTCACTTTGCGCCTTGCACTTCATCTCATTTTCTTGTTCTTCTACTTAATTTTTTAGTAACAATAATTAGAACATTAACTATCTATATATGTGATTACTTAGGTAAAGTTACTAAAGTGACCATTCTCATCTCTATTTATTATTTCTTCTTTTATGTTTGGATGGATTATTTTTCCTTTTCAATTTGCATTCAGTAAGAATTTATATCTCCATGCGTGTGCATTGTCGATAACAGATCGAACATTTTAATTTTGTCAAAATAAAACATGTTGACATCATTTTGATTTTAAATTGGTTTGAGATTTTAAGAAAAATAGGTTTTAAATTTCGAGCTCGAGCTCTTCTAAAACTGCATCGACCCAAGCTCGAGTTTGAGAATTTTTGATCGACTGAGCTTGAGCCAAGCTCGAGCTTTAGAAATTTTCAAACGAGCTCGATAAGCCAAAGCTAGACTCGGCTCGGCTCGTTTGCAGCCCTAGTCTGGTCAACGAAGTCTAGTGTAGTTGGCTTAATGACTTGTAACAATAGGTATCAGAATTGACGGTCCCCTACCTTATTAATTAAAAAATTAAATATATAAAGAAAATAGTTATATTAAAAAAATGATGCCTCTAAAGCTCAAATAGTGACGAGATTGTCCAACCCCATCTTGTCACTTGCGATAATATATTCAAAGGAGCTGAATCCATATGCAGCAGTAACGGATATCAGTGAAATGAATCTCGTTTTACATAGACAAAGCCCAACATACAAACTAAGGAAAAGAGAAGTCCTTAGCATTGAAAGCCTCCTAAAATTACCAATATAAGACCTGTAAATAGAAAGGAAAAGTACTTACCTCTCGGATTAGCATTTGAATTCTCTTCTTCTTGAGCCTTCCTCCTGAAATCTTGTTCAAATCTGTCCAATGCGTGCAGTTCATGGTAAAGTTCCTGCACCAAAGAGAAATGAGATTTTCCTCTCTCAAAACTCAAGAGCATAATCAAGTAGATACAGCTCCTACCATGGTTTATAGTAGAGAACCAAACAAGATGAATAAAAACGCAAACTCTTCTGGGGATACTCACCGCAGTATATTGAACCATGGTCATCAATTGCTCCATCACGGATTCAGCTTCTTCTTTCAGTTGTTTGTGTGGCGTGAAATCTGATTCCAACCTGAAAATCATAAAAAAGCACTAATAACAATGTCAAATCTCACTTGGATATATACAAGAGCATGTAGAGTAATACTCCCTCTGTCGACGATAGAATGACAACGTTCCTATACCAAAATAACCAGAGACTGGGCATTCAATTTTGGACACAGTATTAGATAGAAGGTCACTGCAAGTACTTTTCGAAGTAGCGGTCCAGGTTGTGCCACTGAGGATCTTTGCAACGATTTCCAAAGCGAACCACTTCTCCAGAGAACACTTTCAACTCATCCCTTAAGGATAGCACAAAAAATAACATAAGTAATACAATATAAAACATATAATAACTGAGGCTAGTAAAAGATGGTAACAAAGAATATTAACAACGCAAGTTAGAAATCTCTTCTTATGGATAGACCTCTTATCGGCTGCAGCCATTCTTAGAAGTTCATCCATGTCTTTTGAAATCAGACGTTGCACACCTTCTGATGGAAGCACCATTTCCTTCAAATGTCTAATATTATCTGCTGAAAGAGAATTCATAAGGTTTGCACCTTTGACAATTGTATTTGCAACTTCGAAAGCTATAATCGATATCTTATTTCCTTTTGTTGCCATTCCTGATGCAAAACCTCCACTGATATTCAAATTTGTCATGCTGCTACCGAGCGTGTCTAATACATCTACTGCCTTTCCTAGACCAGCTGTACCTGCCTTACCCAAAAGTGAGCTCATTTCTGATACCTGTATTGAATTTATTTTAAGAAAAAAAAGAATCAATACTACATTCATTCACTAAGAAAACAAGGCATGAATTTCGATAATTATAAAGCTACGAAATGAAACATAATTCTATTATAGCATCTAAAGAGTTGGCAAAAAGGAATCACGCATAAAAAACAACAGGGCTACTAAATGCTAAACATATCTGATTTAGATATCATTATAATTTCCATCAAACTAATTTAACTTATCTCCTTCTGATAAAAGCTTGTTTTTTCATCTTTTTCTATGCAAACTATTTTTGTTCCACTGAAAATCCTAATTAGTGATTTCCACAGAGGTCTCCTGCAGCATATCTGCTTTAAGTTGCTGGGAACCAATAAATAATTTAGACTTTCACGAGAACGAAAATAGTTTGTGCATAAAAGAAAAAAAAAGTTTGTAGACAGAAAGAGGAAATTTGTAATTTGAGGGCAATAATAGTGATTTTCTCTTTTCGGAATTATAGGACTGCTGATTTTATGTTCAGCCATGTGTTAAATGTGGAGCCTTTTCTTCAAGGCTCGCGCCTCTCTGATTTGAAGCGCGCTTGAGATTTTGAGGAGATATCTCTCGAGCATAGAGCCTGAGGCGCAAAGGCGCTCTGAGGCATGAGCCTTAACAACACTGATCAACACTAAGGTATTTGTTCAGGAAAGAAATAGGAAAAAAGATAATAAGATTGCTCGCTGAAAAAAGATAACCTATTGATTAAAAGTTTTGGATCTTTATAAGTTTATTTTATGGTAATTCCAGAATGGACTATTAGGAAACAACCATTAATTCCTTAAAAGCTTCAATGGATGCTTTTCTTGTTTAGTGAAAGGGCCAGATCTAAAGGAAGAGGATGAAGTGTTTTGCCCGTTTAGCAGATAATCAAAAGCTAGGTGAAGCCCATCTTGTATTTCCTGATCCAGCAAGAGAAGCACCTGTAAGAAATCCAACTATCCTAACATCTGAAAAAACACACCTTTGTTACTGTAAAACACACTGAAACCCAAAAGTTTAAGTGGCCAACAAGAGGCTGAAGTTGCAAATCTAAGGTCAAGTATGAGTGTGAGGTTGAAATCCATGCCATGGTGATGATAGATATATTCCCAAAATCCGTTTCTCTTTCATGCATGGATTTTTTTTTTGTTTCCAGATAGACTCAATGTTGAAACAAAGACATAAGCTTTATTAAGTTCCTTCCTAATCCCAATTCTTTATTATAAAATCAAGAAGAATAAATACCTCAGAAATTAAAAGCAATTATCTCAGGTGGGGTTTCTTATTTTTAAGCACAAGCTCGAGTTTTTTTTTTTCTAATAGAGGAGAGAATGAACTGATGCAGCAGCGATTCACCTTAATATACTGCTAATACGGTCACTGAAGCTGCGGCGCAAAGAGATAAATTTGAGGCCTCAGGTAGAAGGTTTAGAAAAAAAGAGAACGAACAAGTGGAAAGAGGAAAAACCTCAACAAACAACTCTATTCCATCATTACGTAATCTACCACTTCATAAACTATTGATATGGTATACATAGACCATAAAATTCAATACTGGGTATGCAAAAAGAAAGGGAAAAAAGAAAAAAAAAAAAAGGCTAGAGGTTTACAACGGTAAACTAACCTTTCATGACCTAAGGCTACAACTCAATAAGGTTTTCAGCTTTCAGGAGGATTGGGAGACACAGCATAATGCTATTACCGAACAGATTCCAAAACAACGAAAGGCTTCATCTCAAACATTATATGTGACCTTCCAATCTTCTTAGTCTTGTCTTTTGCATTATATATCAAGGTATCTCCGGACACTGATTAAACCTTCCGCGGACTGATTTTCATTTTTCTCCTCTGTTCTCTTTTGCTATAATTTGACAATAAATTTATATTTTTAGAACTTAACAGAGATTTAATAGGAGGGAAAGCTTCCTCTAGAACTACACAACTATGCAACAGAAAAATATTGCAATTGCAATTCAATGCCACGGGAACCCTCAAAAGGAGATTTAAAAAATTATGAAGTCTACTTCTTCAGTAATTCTGTTTAACACCTAGTGGTGGCTCTATTGCATGAACATTTTAAAATTATATTCTATTTCTTAGAAACATATCTATTCTCATGTGTGTTTCTGGAAGGCACTACTAGCTCAAATATTTAATTTCCCAAATTTCTCAAATTTCCCAATGTTCCGTTTGATGGGACTTTGCAATACAAGTAGCTAATATAAAAGTGGAAGGTCGTAATAGAGAATGGAAGGGGGCGTACTTTTGCTATCGTCACCTGTTTCGACCTTGTTGATCTAGATTTGTTTGATAAAGCTCTTGACAAGCGAGGAATTCCATCATTGATATCATCAAATTCTGTTCCCTGAGGAATAGTGTTCACACCGGGAAAGGAAAAGGGATCATTTAGTTGTTTATCCATGCTTTCCACAGCTGGAGATTGTGTAGAAGTATCATTTTCTTGTATTGGCAATCCACGAGATTGATAAACTATCCCGGAACTGTAACTAAGGTGACCGTTAACATGCTGAAAGGTTCCGTGTAATGCACTCTCATCCGTTGACCTTCTTGAGCAAAGACCACCCATTCCGTCTACAAAACACTCGCCTATCACTCGTCTCTCAAGCTTTCCATCAAATCTTTAACAATAATCAAATATATAATTCAAAGAAGCCGTAACTGCAATGCTGAGAAACTCAGAAAGAGATTCTCATACAGAATTCCTTCTAAATTATTCTGGCGAAAACCCAAAAACATTCAGCTATATATTCATCGAAAGCCATAAGAATTAACAACTCTGATTCAATTTGCCAATACTTCAGTTGCATAAAACCAAGCTGCAAATAAAGAAATAAGCAGAAGTGATTACTCAAAATCAGATTAAGATCATTTGCCAAAAAAGTTTCAACTGGGCATACAATGCAAACAAGAGTCTGTTAGTAGAAAAGAATTACACAAACGAAATTACAGTAAATACTACTCCCTTCATTCCATAATATAAGTCGTTTACGACATGTAGCGAAATTTAAGGATTTGTTAGTCAAAATATCAATATTACTCTATTAAATAGGATTTGTACACCACTAATTCAATTTAAGAGAGTAATATTTATATTTTAACTAACAAAATATCTTGTTTTTTGCTTCCTAAATTTTCGCTACATATACTAAACAACTTATAATATTCAATGGAAGTAGTATTCCAAAACACCTAAATTTAAAGACTAATGCAGAAGTAAAAAAGTGAAAGAAAAAAAAAATTGTACTCCTAATAAGCAATTAAACCCACAAACAACAAATGATGAACAACACAAACAGACAACCTAAGCAAAAATCAAAACATTGGTATGCTCAATTGATAAAAACAAGAAATTGAACTGTTCTAAGATGACCCAAAATCAACCTCAAAATACACCCACAAAAACTAGCATACGTTGACTAACAAGCACAAAGAGCAAGAAACGTGGCTTACCCCAAAGAACTAAAGATGCTAACTTGGATCTCAGACTAGAAATAAATAAACTTTTATTCGTTTTCACCAAGAACCCATCATTTTTCAAGAGAAATCTTGGTTGGAGATGGGGTTGGGGAGGGAAAACCGGAAGCTTGGACTATGGAGGACTGAAAGAGGGAAGAAACCCCCAGTCGCTGTGTAATAGAATTAGGTGTCCAGTCTTTCTTCCTTTTTGACCGTCTTTTTAGAGATTTCTCTCCCTTCAATTTCAATGAGGCAAAGGTAATAATACTCAATAGTCTTCCATTAGTATGCTCTGAATTAGATCACATTTGCTCAATATTAGATTTTTTGTGAAAACTTTCATCAGAAAAGTAAGACATAATTGAGTAACTGAACACTTTAGAAGAATTCTACTGGTATGGAATTTTATGAAATCAAGGTTAGGCTAGGCAGCCAAGGTATATGTCCAGATGAGAGCGTAAGTGGCATAATGTACGTTGTAGCATAAAAATGATTTTTTTGAGCAGATTTTTACTCAAAAAAATCAAGAATATTAATTTTATGGTCATAAATATACTCTTACTCTCAGATTTGGTTCCCTCACTTTTATCATGTCTTCAAGTTCATCATCTAGTTTAGTAACTCTTCCAGATCCACCTCGTTTTTCAAATTCTCATATTTCTAATGTTTACGAATTAGATTATGTTTCAAAAGATAGTAAATATCCCTTGTCTTCATATCCAGTAGTTAATCCTTATTCTATTTATCAAAAATCCAAAAATAGTGTCGGTGTCCGTTTGAAACAAGTCTTAGGTAAAAATCTAATTTCAACTTCTGTAAAAGACTTTTGTCAAGCATCTCATTTCTCTACCCAAAAATTGTCTTCCACCAAAGAAAACAGTATGTCATCCTTCACCTCCCGGAACAGTTTCCACAAATTTGGCTTAAGCAAGGTTACACTCATATCCACTTTGGAGCTATCCGATTAGCTCTTACCCTTCATGCCAAGAAAGATCTTCCAATGGTTTCCCGCGTTGCACTACTTGATTCCAGGTTTCGAAAATATGAACATGTTGTTATCTGAACAGTACAAACCACCCTCAATGCCGGAACAATTTTCGTAACCTTGTTCCCAAATTTCACCATGCTTTTGGATGATCCGGCTCTCTCTACAATTTTTCGTGTCCATATCCAAATCACTAGTCTAGAATTGGAGAATACGTATATGGCAACACTTCATCACCAGATGGCATATCGTATCCAGAACCATGCCTTCGAACTCCCTCTGCCCCCTCCCCCCGTGTTACAAAATCTTGAATCCATATTCCTTTCAGTTGACTCTCCTCAGAATCCTCACTGCACCTTTGTCCCTAGACAAATCTCACGAGAGGAACTGCAAGCCCTTCTTCCCACTTCTTGGCCCACTAGTTATGAACGACACAGATCCGAAACAGCCAAACCAATCTAGATAACAGAACCCACATTTACCACAAAAAAGGATGGCTCAGTTGAAATCAAATTCCTAAAAAGGAATGAAGTTTCTATTGTTTTCCCTACAGAATTCTCACTGATGAATGGTGACTCCTGGTCATCTCTCAATATCCCGGTGGTAAAGTTCGGTGCTGATGGCAAACCTGTTTATCAAGGAAATGATGAAAAAGGTCACACCTGATATAATGTTTTTTCGTGCCAAAATTGCTTAGATTAATGGTTTGATGGTGTAATGCCTAAAAAATCCAACAAATCTAAAGGAAAAAGCACTCAACAACTGCTTCACACTAGATATGAAGCATGTGACCCTTCAGTCGGTCTTTTGGGAGAACCCAGTGGCAAAGATTTTGATTATTATGTTCAGTATAATCTTCAATTAAAATCCTATCCAGAATTTTCTTCCTCAGATAATCCACCATTTAAATCTCATCCCCCTCCTCCACCTTCACCTACACCCTTCCCTTTCCATATGATAGAACCAACTTCCAGTTCCTATAATACTCTGTTTCCTCCTTCAGTCACTTTTGAAAAGGAGAAGAATAAGCATGTCTGGAAAATCCCCAACCCCACAACAGTAGATGAAAAGGGGCACCGAAAGCCAGTCTCTGTTGCAGAAGCAACCCTTAATTGGCAAGCAGAAAATGTTGTTGCCCAAAACCAGGCCCTTCAAAGAATCATTTGTAACCAAGAATCTCTCACAACACAGGTGTCCAAAGAAAATTCTGAACTTTCTTTCTTGGTTCAAACCATTTCCAATCTTCGCAACAAAATCGAATCTCTGCATAAACAAATGTCTTACTTGGTCCAGTACACTACAGAGTGGTATCCACAGATGGCCAAATTGTTATCTGAAAATGAGTTTTTACAACATCAACTCAAATCCCTTGAATCCCAGTTAGATCAATCCCAACCCAGCCTCTATTGTCCTCCCTCATATTTCACCAAATCATCTACTATACCCTCACCTTTTCCCCCACAATACCAACTTTTCTTCTGCTACAACCTATTCTCCAGCCTTAACCTTATGGAGAGATTTACCTCACCATAAAAAGAGACCAGCTCCACTACTTCAACCAATTCCAAGCCCTACACAAATTACCCCTTGACTACAAAAAAAAATCCAGATATCTCAAATTCAGACCCCACAGTTGGAACTTCATCCGTGGCAGAAATGCTCAACTTTGAAAAACCAAATCTCATCTCTTCTTTCCTAAAACAAATATTCCAAAAGTCCCAAAATTCACCACAACATAACCCAATTCATGTAATTTCTCAAACAGATCCGTCCAAAATCGATTACTTTGAGACTTTTGACAATCTTTTCATGATGGGTACAGAACATGTTGAAACTCCTATGGAAAATAATACCCCCTCCACGGTTTACCAACTTAATTATCAGAAGTTATTACTACTATAAGTTCACCATCGATGATGTTCCGCCATCCAAGTGACGTGAAAGATTCCAGTCTCTATATGCTTGGCTCACTACTGACATGCAACAACACCCCCTCAAAGATGTCCTCAGAAGATTTGTTGCTCGACTAGAAGGTAGCCTTAGAGATTTTTGGAACTCCTTAGGAGAATACAGACAAATTCTATTTCTTCAACTCGATTCTCCTGAAGAAGTAATCACAGTACTTAGAAGACACTTTTTGGGTGAAGCAGACCATGACATCACCATTGTCAGAACATAATTCCTCAAAATGAAATGTTGCTCTATTAAATCAAAAGACTTAGAAAAACACTTTGATCGAATGTGCAAAAGATTCTATATCATTAACCAAATTAATGATATTAGCCTAAAACAAGCTTTTGTGAACTTTGTCCCTGAAAAAATGGCAGATGAAACAATGAGACAGGTCTGCAACACAGGCATTGCCTGGCAAACCATTACAATTGGTCAACTTTGGCAGATGATACAACAGGCACTTGAAAATTTGTGCGTGCAAACAAGATTTTGGCAAAAATATCAATCTCATGCCAAGGCTCTAGGTCCAGTATGTTCGGATAAACACTTGTACATTAAGTGTAAAGATCACAAGCCCTGCAGTTGCTCGAGCAAAAGAAATTCAAGCAATCATCAGATTTTTCCAATGGACACAGAAAGTTTAGAGAATTCAAGAAAAAATGGAAATTTCTAAAGAAAAAAGCAAACAGGGATAAGAAGAAATCGGATAGATGTTTCTTGTGCAAACAAAAGGGCCACTTCGCCAAGACCTGTCCGAATAAGTCAAAGAAAAAACAATTCATGTCCCATATCGCCCCCCATCTTGAAGGAGAAGAATATTCGGATGTTGAATTTTTATTCGAGCTTACTGACGAACCATCTGTTGATTTTTATCACTCACATTAAAAACATGTATCACTCACATTAAAAATCTCTCTTTCTCCCAACCGTCTTCCCTTATCTAATTTTTATCAATTCATCTTCTCCAACCATCTTTCAATCTCAGCAAATGCAAAATAAATTGCCAGTAAATTGTTCGGTTGGCTTGATAATTCGAATTTCGGGCAACAAGATATTTGACGTACTGTGGAGAGGCTTAAACCTTACAGCTATCCTTCTACTAAAGATCATACGAAAAACTAATAGTTCAACTAACACGAAATTAGCTCCCACTCATTGCATAAAGCTGCCTAGTTTGTCAAAATCACATTGTTCAATTTATCCTGAGTTAACATTGTCTCTTGCCCAACATCATATTTCAATATTGGTATGAAGAATTATGAAAAAGACACTACTACTGAAAAAGAGAAAATGCACATTTTATCCTCTTGCTATGTTCCTACCGCTTTCAATTTTTTGTCCCAGTCCAACAAAACCTCAACCAAGATGAATATTTTTGGTTTGGTTAACGTTAATAAAGGATTTTGGTTTTGTTGTAATCTGGTTGGCTCACTAAAAACTAAAAAGGAAATAAAATATAAAGGATTTTGGTTTCTTGAATCCGCCATGAACAACGGCAACGAAAAGCTTGTGGTGGAGGTAGTAGAGGCCCACAACAAATTTAAGTAGTATATAAATTTTTAAAAAATAATTAACTAAGATCATATATATTAGAACAAATTAATTGAGTATAGTAACTATACATTTGAAACAAATTAATTAACTAAGATCATATATATTAGAATTTAATTAATTGAGTATAGTAACTTAGAAAAAATTAACTAAGATCATATAAAAGTAATTTATACTACGTTTGTTTAAGTAACTATACATTACTTAGTATATTGGGTATCAAGTGTTATAGTACTTTGTGTTCTATAACAAACACTAATTCTAATTTTATATTAATAAGTATTTTAATCATTATTATAGTATTTAGATTCGTTCTTCCTTTAATATGTGTTATATGTTAACAAGTAATCTAATCTATATAATGTTTAAGTAGCTCTAAAATACTTAGTCTATTGAGAATTATTGTTATAGTAATTTATTTTCCTTTTATATGGTGTTTAGTAAGACTATGTGTTACTTTGTATTCTAACAAACACTAATTCTAATTTTATACTAACAAGTAATCTAATCTAAATAATTTTATAGTATTGAGAATCATTGTTATAGTATTGTGATTCGTTCTTCCTTTGCCAAGCGTTATATATATTAACAAGTAATCTAATCTACATAATGTTTAAATAACTCTACAATACTTAGTATATTGAGGATCATTGTTTCTATTACATATATTCGTTTTCCATTTTAACTAGTGTTTTATAAGTCTATGTGTTATAACAAATACAAATTATAATTCTATACTAACAAGTAATCTAATCATTGTTATAGTATTTAGTGTTAATAATTTAGACTAAGTGTTATAATACTTAGTGTTCAAACAAACACTATTTTTAATTTGGATAAAAAATAAAAAATTTGGGCTAAATTTGTAAATTTAAAAAATATACCTCAGAAAAAATGGATCAATTTATAAATTATAAACATTGATCTGGGTCAATTTGTTAAAAAAATAATTTTGGGATCAAAATAATATTTTATAGGGACTTTAGGATAATCAATTCACAACTCTAGAGGGACTTAGGGTAAGCAGTTAACAATAGATATAGGGACTTTACGTGCAATTGGTGAATATGTACCGAAATTGTGATAGTGGCATTTGGTGTAAGAAGTTGGAAAAAGAAGAAAGAGAAAGATGGAAAATGATAATCCGGCTATAGTGTGTTCCGCACCATGCGAAATATTTAATGGTCGTTAGATCAAGAAACTGACGGCAGAGATCATTTAGGTTAGAAAATGCAGCTAGGAGTAATTAGTGCATGTACTTTTTCAGAGAGAGCATTAAATTTGGCTTGAAAAAGTCATCTGCAAGCATTAACCATGCATATGGTAGGCTCTTTTATAGGTTAGATTTTTACTTTTTTTTTAACAAATGGATATGTGTGATTTACTGTTCAAAAGGGTAAGATTGTCCAAAACACCATTTTAGCCGATTTTTATTTGATTTTCTTGAGGAGCCTAGCATTGTCCTAATAGTAAAAGATCATTTGCACAAAATTAATGAAAAAATGTAATTTGTTAGTTAAAATATTAATATTACTTTCTTAAATAAAATTAAGTGTATATAAAATTTATTAAACAAAGTAATATTATTATTTTGATTACTTCCTTAATTTTCGCTATATTTTTTAAACAACTCATATAATAGAGCGGAGAAAGTATTGAGTTCTGAACAATTATGAATGCAAAATACTAAAATATCCATGTACTAATTTACTCGACACTCTTCTCACTTGAAATAACAAAATAAGGATATAAGTGGGAAGTAGCAATTGAAATTACAAAAGTATAAGAAAAAATAGATAAGGAAACATGCATTTGAGAGGGTGCAGTTAGATTGGTTGTTTACTTGATTTTTTTTTTTGTTTCGGAGTGAAAAAATAAATTCTTTCTAAAATAAATTGTAAAATTCAAAGTCAAAATTGTGTACCGAAGAGTGTAAGGAAATATAAAACTAACGTTGGGTGCATTTGTGCACTATTCTTATTATAATCTCCAGTAAGAGTGTCAATGGGTTCGGGCATAACTCGAAAATATGCGAGCGTGAGCTTTAGTGAGCTGAGTGTGAGTCGAGCGTAATTTTATGTGTGCTGAGCGTGAGCTTGACACTGCTCAAACCTGTTAAAGCTCGCACTCCAAATAAGATTAATATATATATATATATATATATATATATATATATATATATATATATATATATATAATACTAAATTTCTATATAAAAAATAAGACATAAAAAG
Organism: Vinca minor; assembly: GCA_026122235.1. Taxonomy (NCBI): domain Eukaryota; kingdom Viridiplantae; phylum Streptophyta; class Magnoliopsida; order Gentianales; family Apocynaceae; genus Vinca; species Vinca minor. The sequence goes on along the minus strand of JAOCZM010000236.1, from coordinate 2,532,393 downwards.
CGATGCAAAACACATCGTTTCTTTTTGTCTATATTGAATGGATTTTTTTAACATTTGGTCTTACTATGTGTTTATCTTTTTATTAGTTTATCTTGTTATAGAAATTAAGTATCATTGTATTGTGTATATTTGTATTCTCGTAAGAATTTAGTCTCATGGCTCATTGTATTTTACTATTATTTCTAACATTATTTTTATTTTTTTTGCTAATATAAATTTAGCTCATGAGACTCATGAGTTTAGCTCGAGCTCACATTAAAAATGTAAGCTGAACGTGAGCTAAAGTTTGTGAGTTTTTTCGAACTGAGCGTGATAGCTCGGCTCACATAGCTCAATTGACACCCCTTATCTCCAGTATAAATTTTCATTTTGAACTAAAACTTTCACAAATAATTTACTTATTTCAATTCCTAAGTAAAGAAGTCTCAAACTAAAAGTCATTGCAAATAGCATCTACTTTTTCTTTTTTTTTTTTTTTTCCAAATAACAAACCAAAACAGAAGACTTAATATGAATAACTTCTTAGGATGTTTTTACTTGGCAAAAAAAAAAAAAAAAAATTCTTAGGATGTTTATAGTAGCAATCAGTACACCACTGACTTAATCCTTTTTTTTTTTTTGTATTTGGTCAAAACCTTACATGAGAAGTTTTGTATTTTTGTGGGGAAAATAATTGATTTTTTATTAACCAATTAATCAAGAATGTACAATAAAAGGGCCACCTTCTTTCTTGCCAATGGGAATTTAATTCCCAAGTCAATTGCTTTATTCTAGTCTTTGAGGAGGACAATCAATAGATGATGGCAACTTTTTTAAAAATAATAACAGGTCAATTTTTCAACTGTTTCATTTCTGTTTTATTGTATTTTCGTGCAAAATTCAATTTCTCCTAAATTAGCGTTACTATTTTTTTGAGTAATTTTCTTTTTTGCTACTATAAACATCCTAAGAAGTTATATATTGAAGTAATAAAGTAATATCAATTATTATATATTGAAGTAATATCATTTATTACTTAGCAGAAAAGAAAATTACTCAAAAAAATGGTATACGTGTTAGTGTTACATACTGTAATAAGAAATGTTTAAAAAAAAAAAAATCAATTTGTTAAATATGTATTACGTATTGTGACAAATCACCTATCATGATGGGTAGACTTCTTTAAGAAAAAAAGAAGTTAAATATGTAAAAATGTGCACACAATCTTTAGATATGTATCTAACACTATCTAATTTTATTTTATTTTTTGAAAAAAACTGTCAGATAATGCTCAACCCCTCTATTTATAATATTGTCAAATTCCAAAATCTTCATACACTTTCGATGTGAGATCTTGAATAATATTGATAAAATAAAAATTAGAATAAGTAAAATAAAAACCATTAAAAATATGAAAATATATAATTTAATTTGAATATGCCAAATATGTCAATCTTACTTTTAATTTAATTCATAAAAAAATATTCAGACCTCGAGCAATCATTGAAAAAATATTCTTCTCTAACCAGAACGCTTTTTGATATTTTGCATATAAATACAAAATTCTTATATTTTTTCTTTTTCCTCTATTGGAAGGTTTGAAAAACCAAACAAAAAAATCAGTATAGAATATCATTTTCACTTTTATACTATTTAATAATTTCTTAACAATTAAATTTATTTTCGTGCATAGCACGGGTCATTATAAGAGTAAAAACTTTAAAACATAACTTATTGTTGATCGAACCATGTGATTTTTAGAGTATTATTAACTGAGTTGGAATTTTCCTAATGAATTGTAGAGGCGGACTTTATTTGCTTTTTATATTGTACAATTAAACAATTTTTTTCAAGAAAATTAGTATCCCGACCTTGAACCGTCATTGAAAGAAACCCTTAAAATAATAATCGTTAGACTTTATAGCCATTCAAAAACATGAAAGAATAATCGTAGGACTTGAGTAGCCAATGAACTAATTTTGAATTATTTTAATTAGTTTAAAATATTTTGATTGGTTCAGCGTTGTAAGTTTTCTTGAAAAAAAATTAACGGTTTAAATGAATCATCAAAAAAACAAATAAAGTCCATCTCTCCAACTTATCGGGCAAGTTCCAACTCATTTAATGACACGATAAAACTTAAATGACTCAATCAACTGAAGTTTATTTTTTGAAGTTTTTACCCTGTTAATGAAAAAAGTTTAGGGAGCAGTTGTTCAACAGAAAACTAAATGGTTTGGTGAATTAATTTTCTTTCAAAAAGACTTTGACTTTTGGGAAGAAAAAGTTGAAAAGAAAATTAGATTTGCTACTCAATTTAATTGATCAAACAGAAACTCAACAAATTCAATCAATTAAAAATCCTACCCACTACTTATATTTACAATGTCATCAAATTTTAAAAAAATTATACACATTCGATATGAGATCTTAAAAAATATTGAAAAAAGTAAAAGAAAATATTAGAATAGAAAAAATAAAAAATCATTAAATTTTTTAAAATATATAATTTAATTTGAATAAGTCACAACAAATAAAGTATGCATATACAATTTATTGGGAAAATTCTAACTCAGTTGATGATACGATAATAATTAAATAGATTGATCAACTAAAGTTTATTTTTTAAGTTTTGACTCTTTTAATGAAAGAAGTTTAGTTAGCAGACTCGTCTGCGTGTTGAACAAAAAATTAAATAGTTCGATGAACTAATTTTCTTTGAAAAAAACTGTTAGAATGAATTTTTTTGAAAAACAAATAAAATTTGCCACTCAATTTAATTGACCAAAAAGAAACTCAACTAATTATTTCAATTAAAAATCATGCTCAACCCCTCTATTTATAATATTGTCAAATTCTAAAATTTTCATACACTTTCGACGTGGGGATCTTGACTAATATTGAAAAAAGAAGAATTAGAATAAGAAAAATAAAAACCATTAAAAATATGAAAATATATAATTTAATTTGAATATGCCAAATATGTCATGCTTACTTTTAATTTAATGGATAAAAAGTTATTCAACCAATCAAAATCTTTTAAACTAATTAAAAAAAATTCAAAATTAGTTCATTGGTTGCTCAAGTCCTACGATTATTCTTTCATGTTCTTGAATAGCTATAAAGTCCGCCTCTTCAATTCATTAGGAAAATTCCAACTCAGTTAATTATACTCTAAAAATCACATGGTTCGATTAAAAATAAGTTATGTTTTTAAAGTTTTTACTCTTATAATGAAAAAAGTTTAGTGAGAAGGTTCTCCTACGAGCTCAATATAAAATTAAATGACTCCGTGAACTAATTTTCTTTAAAAAATACTTTAACTATTTGAATGAAAAAATTGAAAAACAAATTGGATTTGTCACTCAATTTGATGGACTAAAAACCAACTCAACCAATTCATTCAATAAAATACATTATCAACCGCTTTATTTATAATGTTGTCAAATTACAAAAACTTCATAAACTTTTATTGTGGGATCTTAAATAGTATTGAAAAGAGAAAAAAAAAACAAAATAGAATACGAAAAAAAAACATTAAAAATATTAAAATTAACATTTTCATTTAAATAAGTCATAGATGTCAAGCAATGTCATTAATTTAATAAATAAAAATTATATCAACCAATCATAATTTTTTAAACTAATTAAAAAACAAAAAATTCAGAAAATTATACATGGGAGTACCAATGCTTGTGATTGTTCGAAACTGAAAACAAGTTCTGTAATATAAATAAACTATCAAAACACATGCTATGCACATAAATACTTAATTTCAAACTACTAATCTAGTGGTTGTACAATTGTATTTAGAATAAAAACTCGTTTAATTTAATTTTTCTGAAAGCAAATAAGATTTGTCCCTTTTGTTTTGGCCAATTGCCATGCACACTCCATAATATTTATAACGCTTATTGAATTGCTTTATATATATGCGGTACATTTAAAATTCCTATCAAATTGACAATGATGGAACATGATTACACTACAAACTTTGATGATGACGCACGGTATACTCATAAAATACATGTTTTGCATGAAAATATGAAATAAATTGCTAAAAGATAGGATTTTTATCAGGAAAACTTACCATTACTCCTTGATTTTTTAAATCCGAAGGCAACTTTCTCCCAGACCAAAACTTTAAATCATGGACGATTTATGTAATATCCGTAACTTTTTGTGTACCTGTTATTTTACGTGTAATTTATTTTCATGTGATTTATTTCGTAGGCGTAATTTATTTCGTGTCATTACGTGACTACGTGCCTAATTAATTTTTATAATATGTTGCGCGTTACATTTTTGGTACGTTTCATTGTGGGGCGTTTCGTACATGTATCGTATTGGAGGGACCTAATTGTAATTCACTTAGAGGAGTAGTTAATTGGAATTGGAATTAAATAGATTATTAATAAGGAATAAGGAATAAAAATAAAATAGGGAAATTAAAAGAAATATTAGTTTCGTGGGTTAAGCAAAACGTGTGTGTGTGAGGGGTGAAAATCCTCTGTCCCCGTTTGTGTATGTTCCCGTGTCCCTAACCAATCAGAATTTACTATATAAATATTTGTTTTAATTATATATATACATGGTGAATTGTGGGCTGGGGACACGGGGACATACACTGACGGGACAGAGGATTTTTTGCCGTGTGTGAGGGTTTCTCGGGAAATCGTGCAAGGCAAGGAATTTAAGGGGAACAGGGGTTTCGTGGGTTACGTGGGGTCAGGATCATGGGGAGACGTGGGGTACTTTTATATAGTATAAATATATAGTAGAAGAAGGGGCAGGGGATCAGTATAACTTGATATTACTAAGGGTTTGGGAGGATTAGATACATATAGAATTGAGGGAGCAGCTGTGGGTCTTTCCTTCTTGGGAATCACGTCCAGAGAGAAGAAACAGTAGCGGCTCAATTGCCGCAAGCCAACAGTGAGGATTTTTGGCAAGTTTCAATTTCTGGGCAGAAGTTTGAGAGATCACTGAGAGAGCGTTACTTGTCCGTTTTCACTCTATTATATATCGATACGAAGATAATTGAATAAGGTTCGAGTGAGCGCAGACGGAACGTCATTCCGAGTCACGAGCAGACAGTTATCGCACCGAAAGCGAGGCTGGGCAGTGCTGTTACGGGTTTGTTTATTTAATTACTTTCGTAAGAGGTAGGGACACTGTCCTTACATTATTTCATGTCCGGAATTATAAATATATGTTGGGTAATGTTTCGTAATTATTTAATTATTGATTTTACGGGAGTTAATGCATAAACTGTTGATTTACGAATTTAATTGCACGTTTCGTATTTATCGTTTTGTTAATTGGTTTTCTATCTTTTGTTGATTATATTTATCTATAATATAACATGAATTGATTTAATCTTTAATCTTAATCGTTATATGTAACTGTTAATGTGAGATATTGTCCTACATATTATTATTGTTGATATGTCTATGAATTGTTATTTGATTCAATGTTTAGCATGTCTATTTGTTTATCGCTTGGGTTGTCCTGTTGGTCATGTCGTCTTTAGTCCTATTTGGTTTTGGTCGACCGAGTCGTCGCCCTATTTTGAGCTCGTGTCTAGGATCTACTCAATGACAGGACTCGTTCGATTCGCAAGATTCCGAGGGTGGTCCTGCGGGTGCTCTTGGTGCGGATCCCGAGGGTCTTGCGATTTGAATGTGTGCGGATACCGAGGAATCCTGCGGGTGCTCTTTGTGCGGATTCCGAGGGTCCTGCGATATGATTATGGGAAGATTCCGAGGGTGATCCTGCGGATGTCCTTGGTGCGGATCCCGAGGGTCTTCTTACGTGAGCCTTACCCTGATGTGGACTATCATTGGGATTGCAACGGTTTTGTGAAGTCCAAGGTTTTGGATGATGATACAATGTAGAATGAGTCCTTAAAGTTTGCATTCGTCGTCAGGGAGTGAAACTGAACCCATGTGATGAACTATTTGAGCCCTCCTAGTTTGGACTATAACTAGGACCGTTGCAATTATTGTCGTAGAGTCGTGAATAGATACCTGAGCTCGAATGGTGGGAAGTCGTGTCATAGCAGTAGCTGTGCTCGTAGTGTCTAAGCAAGTGTGTAATCGTGTGTACCGTATGGGCAGAGCATGGTGCTTGTCGTGCATTCGGTTGTGTAAGTGCTTGGATATGAAGAGTATGGTTATCTCGCTTACTTATTGTTTTAACTTGTTTATTCATCGTTTTGGTCATATTTGATACTTGATTTTGAGTAATATAACTTGTGTTTTGTTTTGGGAAACGAGAATGTGTTAAGTGTTAAATTGTATTTATACTTGTGTTTATCGGTCCCTACTGAGCATCAGAGCTCAGTCCATCCGCTTTTATTGTGCAGGTGATGATGAACATTTTTAAGATGTTGATAGAGCTTGGGAAGGGGAATATGAAGAGTGATCCATAACCGGCTTTAGTTAGAGATTTAGTTCTTTTATTCGCTTATTTGTAGAACTATTTCATTTATAGCATTATTGGACCTTTTTCATTTGTAATACTTAGTAGTTCACCCATAGTAATTTAATTCTGCTACTTAACTCCTGTTTTTGGATTATATCATAAATAAATTTCCTTTTAATAACTCTGTTTGTCGGCTTTGGTGTTTCATCAACCAATGAGACACTGCCATGTCATCGACCCTGGTTACGGGGTGTGACAATTTAATCACCTAATTTGAAAATGAGAGTTTTAGAAATTTACTTACCAACTTGAAGGGAGTATTGAAAAGTGTATCATGTATGTATTATATCCTCTAGATATCGGAAGTGTCATAGCCTAGTGGGGCATGGCACTGCCCACGACCGTGAGGTCAGGGGTTCGATACCCACCCCTACGTGGGGTTTAATAAATTCCGCCCTTCTTGGGTTCCTCCTCCTGTGAGGCCGCCTCCCTCTGTGAGGTAAATCCTCTAGATACATCGTAATATCCTCTACTTGTTTTATATCAATTAGTAATTAGCTAGAATGATTTGATTCCTTATGTACTTAGGATCTTTATTATATTATGAGTTAAAAATTACGGTAGAAAATTGATCCTTCAATATCTTGTTTTGCTGAAATTAATGAAGTCTTATAATTTCAAAAAATAAGGAAATTTAATCGAATAAAATAAAATAAAATATTATCAAGTATATTTAATATTTCAATATCATGTTTTACTGAAATGGATGAAAGTCTAATAATTTCAAAAAATAAGGAAATTTAATCGAATAAAATGAAATAAAATATCTCTACTATATTATGAATGAAAAAAACGGGGAAGCAAATATATAGTTAGATGATTGATGCTTCAGTATCATGTTTTGCTGAAATGAATGAAATTCCAATAATTTCAAAAAGTAAAAAAAAAAAAAAAAAAAAATCGAATATAATCAAATAAAATATTATCAAGTACATTTAATATCTTATCATGCGGTTTGGAACATTAAAACTAGTGAATTAACTAAAAAACTCAAAACTCCCAAAAATTAGAATAGCTATTTAGGAGCTTGTGATTAGTCAAACCTGAAAATAATTTCTGTAATATATATAGTTAGATTAGATAGTGTGATGATAGTTAGATGATTAGATAGAATAAAAATAAATTTGATGTTTTATTTAACTAAAAGAATAAAAAAATTCTGATATAATTAATAATTCTAAAAAAATATATAACAATAAAAATCTAACAAAATTAGCGTAGAATTGTTAAAAATTCGAAATAACTTAAAATCCGAAAATAATATTGGTAATATATATGTACATTTTCATAATTACTGTTAATTGTGTGAACAAATTTAAGTTTTAAATTTTCAGAAAATAAATTTCAGAATTTTTTTTCTAACTCAAATACTCCACCTTGACTAATATAAAAATGAGTTGTTTGACTTTTACTTGATATTTTTTCTCAATATTTTCCTATTATCAATAGGAAGATATTTCAAGATTTTGAGAGATTATTGTGGGGTGGTTTAATATTTGAAGTTTATTATGATAAGAATTAGTTTTTAATTAATTTAATTGATCTAAACTCTTTTAAACCAATCAAGTTTTTGTAAAACAATTAAAACACTACAAATTCTAAAAAATTACACGTAGTATTAATAGGGATGTGATTGATTAAAACCAAAAATACATTATGTAGTGTGTGTGTGTGTATATATATATATATATATATATATATATATATATATATATATATATATATATATATAGATTTTCTTCAAAAAAGTCTTGAGGGTCCAGTGGATATCCCTGGATCTAATGGTGATATGAAAGATCTACAAGATCTTGGTGTTGATGATCTAGAAACATCTTTTATTCTATTGTTATTACCAAAATTTAAAGATACAGATCCTTCTGGAGTCTGTACAACATTTAACAAATTTGTCTGTATAATAGGCTGAGGTCTCATGGCCCTTTCAATTTGCCAATTATCAGGGAAAGTTATTTCATCCCATTTAATTGATCTTCTGGTAGTTATATTAGATCTACCAAAATTGGTTTCAATTATAATTGTTTCATTCAATTTTTTATCTGCCAATTTGCAGTGAGGATTTAGCGTATATAAAGGCTTAAAATAAATCCTATAACAAATACAAATTACTTCCGATCCCGGAGCATAATTATAACCATGAGTCTTAACATTTAATGTCAAAGCATCAAGAATATTGCTATCAGTTAATGAAAGCTGTAAATTCGGATAAACATTAAAATATACTGGCCCTCTAGCCAGGCTGGATTGTAATACACCCATGATTGATTTTTTCCAATCAAGATTTCTACCATCTCTTAAAGCTGCTATAAAGCTTTCAGGTAACCCTTCTAAGGTTAAAGGTTTGAATGCAACTTGCACTAATCCTATGTGTATAAACTTATGTTCTGAATACCTATAAGGATTAATATCACTTTCAGTTAACAAAGGAATTATCATTTCTTCATTATCTAAGGAAATAGATTCCTCTGTTGTTTTAACAATTTGTTTTAAACCCAGTTTTTCAAAAGTTCCTAACTGGTAAATTGTCCTAGGTTCAACTCTAGGAATTGTCCATCTATTTAATAGATCTAAATTCTGAGGTATCTCAGATTCTTGAGTTCTACTGTTTTTAACAGTTGTCTTATTGTTTATTATGCTTTTAAACTCAAAAGACATATCTTATAAACCTTATGTTGAATTATGAACCTCATAATGAACTAACAAAATTCCATGGCTCTGATACCATCAAGGGGCAGGACCTTTTAAGCTACCGGCATACATGGCAGGTTTTACAGATCATGCTTAAGCATAAGAAGCCATTTCAGAACTCAAAAGCCACTAAACCGCGCCCAAACGCCCTAACGCCTTCATCCTCTCAACGGCTTGACGGGCTTAACAGGCTTAATGGTAAGTTCGGCTTTTCCTTCCTGAAGCAACCTTTCATACTTAATCACATTCTAACCATAACGCCAGATTTCTTAGAAAGCCCTAGTCCTTAAGACATCGTCATCATGGAGGTTTCATTTATTCATTAATCAGCCATAATCCAACACAAGAAAGTTTAGCCTATAAGGCTAATAAACATATAAATCAAATAAAAAAAAAAAAAATAAAAGACAGAAAATAAAATTGATGGATTAAAATTACATGATGATAATATATTAAGAGCCTTTAATAATAAAAAGGACCCTGAGACTATGTCTCAAATGAGTTATAATTTTGGTAATGGATAGTAAACCCAAAATAGACTTTACTCCTGGTTCAATAGCCAGAAAAATCATTAGTAATGAATTTAAGTTACCCAGATGGGAAGCTTTTAGAATTTGGTTATTTCAGAATTTTGATAAAATTCAACAAAAAGAATTTCAAAAAGAATTTTATGAATTTTGTGAATTACACAATGAAATTATATATTTTGTACCTTGGTTTTATACAACCTATATTCAAAATTATATTAATATTTTGGAAAGAAATTATAAATTGACTAATGGAAATATTATAAAGGATGTTAATCCTCCTTTAACAGAGTTTAAAGTAGAAAATTGTGATTTTCTAGCTCTATCAAAATTATTTGAAGATGATACTTTAAATATTGCTGTTAAACAGATAAATTTGTTAGTAAAACAAAATAATTTTGCTAATCTTAATTTAAATATATTAGGAGAGCAAATGGTTTCTTTACATAAGAAAATAGATAGTGTGATAACACTAATGAACAGTCAAATTACAGTGGTAAAACCAGAAACTGTTGAACCATTAAAGGTAGAGACTAATTTACAAAGTCCTCCTGAAATTAAAGACTTTAAGTCTAAGAAATCTTCTGTATGGGAGAAAGATGTCACTGATAAACTAGTAGAATTGCTAGGAAGTCAGGTGTCAAAATTAAGTTTAAATACTTTAAGTGACAATGATATAAACCCTTTTGGAAAAGATTCAGATGAATCATCCAATGAAGGTAATATTAATGTAGTAATAAATGACTCAGATGATAATATTCATGCTGTAGTAAATGAAAAATGGGCAACCAAGCCTATTCAAAAGAGGTATTATTATACTAAACCCTCACCAATAGATACTCTTCAAGAAGAAGATTATTTTCAGCTTAATAATAGCTATGGTGGAAAATATATCTATGAATGGAACATAGACAATTTCACTCAAAATCAAATCTTTAGTCATATGCATAGGATGCTTATGTATTCTACAATTGCTAAAAATGAAGGTAATAGTGACCTTAATATTGCAAAAATGATAATTGCAGGATTTACAGGCCAACTAAAAGGTTGGTGGGATAATTATTTAAAACCTGAAACTAGAGAAGGTATTTTGAGAACTGTTAAAGTTGAAAATGGTGAAACCAAAGAAAATGCTGTTTATACACTGGTAGTTCAAATAATTGAACATTTTACAGGGACATTCTCTGAAAATTATGATACTATTAGAACTTTATTACAAAATCTTAGGTGTAAAACACTTACTGATTTTAGATGGTATAAAGATACTTTTATGGATAGAGTATTACAATTACCAGAGAGTGATAGTACTCATTGGAAAGCCAAGTTTATAGATGGCTTACCACACTTATTTGCGGAAAGAATTAAAAAATCTTTAAAAGGTAATAAACCTACAATTCCTTATCAGGAATATAGTTATGGGAAGCTAATAGGAACTTGTACCCAGGAAGGTTTAAACCTTTGTAATGAAATCAAATTGAATCAACAATTAAAAAATCAAAGAATTGTTGAAAGAAAACAATTAGGTGAATTTTGTGGTCAATTTGGTATGGATATGCCTGCTTATAAGCATAAAGGTAAAAAACAAATTGTTGATAAACCTTCTTATTATAGAAAGAAGAAAAGAAAGTACTCTAAGAAGAAATTAGAGGAAAAAACTGATAAGAAAGAAAAGAGGAAATCCTCTAAGAAATATAAGAATTATAATAAGAGGAAAGACAAACTAATTGTTTGTAATAAATGTAAAAAAGTCGGACATATTGCAAAAAATTGTTGGACTAAAAAAGAGATTAAAAATCTTGAATTTGATGATGAAGTCAAAGACAAATTATGTAAATTATTGCTAGATTCAACTGATAGTTCAGATCAATCTGATAGTTTAGATATCATAGAAAGTGACTATTATACTAGTTCTTCTAATGAATCTGAATGTGAACCCTGTCAAATAGGACAATCTTGTATAAAGCCTCCTAGGAAGGATGAACAGCTTTATAAGATGATATCACAATTTCAAGAACAAGATCATGAAATTAATGTCTTAGAATCTGATCATTGGATAGAATTGTTAAAAACAATTAAGGATCCATAATTAAGATTAAAAATGATAGATCAGATGGGTAATACACCTAGTACTTCTAAGAGTAAAACTCATACTAAAGAAGAATTTGATATTAACAAATATAAGGAAGAATATAGCATGTCTGAAGTTCATAAAATGATCTTAGAAAATAAAACTTCTAAGGAAAAACCAACTTCAGTAAATGATATTCTTAAAGAGATTGATAATCTTAAATCTGAGATTAAAGATTTAAAAAAGAAAAATATAGAAAATGATACTAGGATTTCTAATTTAGAAACCTTGTCTATTGTTGATAAAATTGACAAAAAATTTAAAACTAAAGCAAAAGAAGAAATTCTTAAAGAAACTTCTGAAACTGAAAAAGAAGAATTTTTACAAATGTTAGAGTATGTGACCATACAAAAATGGCATATAAAAATTACTTTATTAATAGGGAATTATTATTCTCAAGAATTTACTGCATTATTTGATAGTGGTGCAGATTTGAATATTATTCAAGAAGGGGTAATACCTACTAAATATTTTGAAAAAACCACTCATAATATTAAACATGCAGGTGGTGACAAAATGGATATTAAATATAAATTATCCAAAACTATGGTTTGTACTGATGGTAAATGTATACCATTAAATTTCTTATTAACTAAGAATAAATTATCTGTTCCTGTGATATTAGGACAACCATTTATTAATAAAATTTATCCTTTTAGATGGATAGATAAGGAAAAAATGGTAGCAACTTATAAGGATGCACCAATTACTTTTAAATGGATAAGTAAACCTTTTACAAAGGTATTAAATAATTTATATGATGATATTTTATATAAAGAAAAACAATTAGGCTTTCTTAAATATGAAGTTAATATGCTCACAATAGAAGAAAAACTGGATAATCCTAAATTAAAGGAAAAAATAGTTAATATAACTAACCAGTTTGCCTTAGATATATGTAATGACCATCCTAATGCTTTTTGGGATAGGAAAAAACATATGGTAAGTTTACCTTATGAGGAAAACTTCAATGAGGAAGATATTCCTACCAAGGCTAGGCCTTGTCAAATGAATTCTGAATATTTAGAATTTTGTAAAAAAGAAATTCAATCTTTGTTAGAAAGAAAAATTATAGGACCATCTAATTCTCCTTGGTCTTGTACTGCTTTCTATGTTAATAAACATTCAGAAATTGAAAGAGGTGTACCAAGATTGGTAATAAATTATAAACCTTTAAACAAGGTATTAAAATGGGGTAGATATCCCATTCCAAATAAAAAAGATTTATTGGATAGGTTATATGATGCCTTAATATTTTCTAAATTTGATTTAAAATCAGGTTATTGGCAAATTCAAATTAATCCAGTTGATAGGTATAAAACTGCCTTTAATGTGCCTTTTGGTCAATATGAATGGTATGTTATGCCTTTTGGTTTGAAAAATGCTCCCTCTGACTTTCAGAGAATTATGAATGATATTTTCATGAATTATACTGATTTTATAATTGTCTATATTGATGATATCTTAGTATTCTCTAAGACAATAGAGGATCATTTTAGACATTTAGAAATATTTAAGAAATTAGTGATAACTAATGGGTTAGTAATTTCTAAACCAAAAATGGTTTTATTTCAAACTAAGATAAGATTCTTAGGTCACAATATTGAGAAAGGTGAAATAATACCAATCAATAGAAGTATTGAATTTGGAAGTAAATTTCCAGATATAATAACTGATAAAACTCAGTTACAAAGATTTTTAGGAAGTTTAAATTACATCCTACCTTATTACAAGAATTTAGCAGAGGATACAGCAATCTTATATGATAGACTGAAAAAGAATCCTAAACCTTGGACTGATAGTCATACTAAGGTAATACAAAGGATTAAGCAGAAAGTAAAAACTTTGCCTTGCTTAATGATATCTAATCCTAATTGGGATAAAATTATAGAAACCGATGCCTCGGATATAGGGTATGGTGGAATCCTGAAACAGGTTAATCCTGAAAACAAACAAGAAAACTTGATTAGATTTCATTCAGGAAAATGGAATACTGGTCAGAAAAATTATGCTACTATAGCTAAGGAAATCCTAGCCATAGTTAAATGCGTATTAAAATTTCAAGATGATTTATATAATCAAAAATTTATAATAAAAACAGACTGTCAATCAGCTAAATATATGTTTAATAAAGACTTTAAACATGATGTTTCTAAGCAGATGTTTGCTAGATGGCAAGCTAATTTAGCGCCATTTGATTTTGAAATCATTTATAAAAAAGGAGAAGATAATAGTCTTCCAGACTTTTTAACTCGTGAATATTTATGATTCATTTAAATCCAATTGTTAAACAAATGTATTTTGACCAATGGTTTAAAACCTGTACTTATTATGATAACATTAATTTACAATGTTATGAGAATAATGAAGAAATTATAATAATTTCAGATGATGAAGACACAGGTCTCCCGGACAATAAATCCTTGGAACAATTAATAAAATTGGATTTGAAAATATTTGCTGATATGGAAATTGATAATATTAATAATTCATCTAAATCTCCAGATAAAAAGTTATATACTGGATATGAATGGATAGATCATATCTATACAGACCATCCAACACCATCTCATATTGAGACATCCCAGGATATTGAAAATTTAGAAATATTTTGTGATAGAATGGATGATGATATAAATTATCAAAATGATGAACCATATAATATTAATGGTCATATTAATTCTTATAATATAAATTTATTTGAGGATCCTTATAATTTCTCTCATTATACGAATTTAATGTATCCAAATGATGCAGTAATGTCAGGATACAGGGGAAATTCCTCTTATAGAGGAAGAGGAGGAAGAGGCAGAGGACCTGATAGAGTCCTTGCACAACGTGGTAACAAGAAGCTGATAGCTTCTGATATATCTGGTTTATCCAAGATAAATGATGATGAATATGCAAGGTTTAAAGCCTGGCAAGAAACTCAGGAAGGTAATACCTCAAGCAGTTCAAGTGCTCCCTCTTTTGCTAGAATAGTAGAAGAAGGAAAGCAAAAGGATGAACTGATGGTTAAAAACCAAGAAGAAAGAGTTATTTTACTCTTGAATGATGATGATATCAAGTGGGAAGATCAGCCCTGGATTATATATGAGAAATATCTCAATAACATGGGTAATACCTTTGAGACTTATAAATCTCAGAAATATTATGAATTATTACTTGCTGATAATGAAGTTGATTTTAATCATTTCACAAGTACTAATAAGGAAATTTATAATTTCTCTAAGATAATAATCAAAAAGATCATATCTATTGAGGATTGGGGTATATCTCCATTTACCGAAAAATCATTCTTTATAAAGAATACACAGTTGAAATACAACTATTGGGATTATATCCAGGCTTTTGATAAAGTCTTTCTATATGAGAATGGGAAAAGAACCCATACATGGTTTGTTAAGCTATGTTCTCAGATTTATAATCATAAAATCCCCAACTGGTTTATAAACTGGTGGCAGTTCTATGGAACTTCAGAGGAAATATTGCCTCTATTATTCAAGGAGTATTATAATGATTATGTTCAAGTAACTCCTAATATTTCTAAAAGAAATTATTCTGGTTATAACCAAATGAACTTTTTTATAGAGTTCTCAATCCCGTATATATGGCGGAATGATCCCAAAATTGGGACTGATCATAATAATATTTTATGTCTAAAAAGATGTTCGTATACAAGGTTCTGGGATACAATGATGAAGGAAGATCCCAAAACAAAGCAATTAAATTGCTCAGATACCCTTGATAAAATCAGGGACACACTTGATAAGTACAATGAAATGAAGATTCAAGAAAATCTGACATTCAGATTTGGAGGTGATACTTCAAAAGTGGAAGATATGAATCTTTCAAGCCAAGAGATTGTTGCCAAGTATCTTAAAGATCTAGGAAAAGTTTTGGCAGAGAAAAAACAGATGGAAAGAGAAAAGAAATCTGGAGGAAGTGATACTTCGATGACTAGTGTCAATAAATTCCAAGAATTAGATGATTTTGAGGATGCTCAGGATCCTAATGAAATTGAAATCAATATTGAAGATGTATTAAAGACATCAGCACAGTTCATAACAGAAAGCTTGGATAAATCCAAGGGAAAAGATAAGGTTGAAGAATAGTAAAAGAATCTCTACTTTTACTTTATGGCCGACAAGATTATATTCATCACTTTAATAAAGTGAGAAGATTCGTCTTTATGAAAAAAGACAATGCTTTAATAAAGCAAATGTAATAATTTAGGCTACTGTAGATTATGTAGTTTTTAAGTTTCATTTGGAATCCGCAGTCTATATAAGGTGGATATGTTTTCATTTGTAATTACGCTTTTCTTACGCTTCTCTTTAGACTCTCTCTCTTGTACACAAAAACTCTTATCAATAATATTTTCCAGAGCTTGCTGTATATAAGGCTTCTCCCTTAATTTCTGTAAGTCTTTTATTTTCTGTCTTTTATTTTTTTTATTTTTATTTGATTTATATGTTTATTAGCCTTATAGGCTAAACTTTCTTGTGTTGGATTATGGCTGATTAATGAATAAATGAAACCTCCATGATGACGATGTCTTAAGGACTAGGGGTTTCTAAGAAATCTGGCGTTATGGTTAGAATGTGATTAAGTATGAAAGGTTGCTTCAGGAAGGAAAAGCCGAACTTACCATTAAGCCTGTTAAGCCCGTCAAGCCGTTGAGAGGATGAAGGCGTTAGGGCGTTTGGGCGCGGTTTAGTGGCTTTTGAGTTCTGAAATGGCTTCTTATGCTTAAGCATGATCTGTAAAACCTGCCATGTATGCCGGTAGCTTAAAAGGTCCTGCATATATATATATATATATATTACAGAAGCCTTATACATACATATATTTGTATCTATATATTTAGTCCATCATTTTTTTTAGATTTTCACATTTTTTAATTACTTTACTAGTTTTTATTGGTTGAGAATATTTTGGTTAATTAAATTAATTGAAAATTAACTTATCTTAATAAAAATTAAATATCAACTTTTATTGGTGCAAAAATGTTAAACTATTTTATTTAAATCGGGAGAAGGGGATTCGATCCCCCGACCTACAGGTCGAATGCTACGCTGCATTGCCAACTACTCTGGCAGGTGCTTGACAACTATTTTCTTTAATTCTTTTAATGGAATGCTAATTTAAATTTTATTTTGGTTGTAAACTCTTAATTGGCCTATAAGAATATCCCACATCGAAAAGTTACATTATTTTTTGAGTTTGACAATACTATAAAAGATGGTACTTTGACATGTTTTGAGTTACAAAATTGAGCTGACATTTTAGCCCATCAAATTAAGGAAGCCCGCTTATTTGCTTCTTATATTTTTTGTTTATATAAATATAAATAGTTAAAGTTTTAATAAATAATGAGTAATTCAGATGACCGGGTCCTCTGAATTCCGATTGAGCTTATAGTCAAGTTTGATTTAGCTCAGACTTATGCAATGTTCATTTTTTTTATTCTAATGGAGAATTTTTTATTTTCATAATATATGTTCATTGAAGATATCGAATCCAAACTTTAGAGAGGGGATTTCGAATCTCATATTTCGTGCAACCAATTTACGAAAAAGAACATATAAACATCAAATAGAAAAAGACATAAAAATTAAAAGCAGTATTAATAATAAAGAACATAAAATTTACTAATTTTTATTGGTTGAGAATATTTATGTTAATTAAATTAATTGAAAATTAACTTATCTTAATAAAAATTAAATATCAACTTTTATTGGTGCAAAAATGTTAAGCTATTTTATTTAAATCGGGTGAGGGGGGATTCGATCCCCCGACCTGCGGGTCGAATACTGCGCTGCATTGCCAACTACTCTGGCAGGTGTTTGACAACTATTTTCTTTAATTCTTTTAATGGAATGCTAATTTAAATTTTATTTTGGTTGTAAACTCTTAATTGGCTTATAAGAGTATCCCACATCGAAAAGTTACATTGTTTTTTGAGTTTGACAATACTATAAAAGATGGTACTTTGACATGTTTTGAGTTATAAAATTGGGCTGACATTTTAGCCATCAAATTAAGGAAGCCCGCTTATTTGCTTCTTATATTTTTTGTTTATATAAATATAAATAGTTAAAGTTTTATGAAATAATGGGTAATTCATATGACCGGTTCCTCTGAATTCCGATTGAGCTTATAATCAAGTTCGATTTAGCTCAGACTTATGCAATGATCATTTTTTTATCCTAATGAAGAATTTTTTATTTTCATAATATATTTTCATTGAAGATATCGAATCCAAACTTTAGAGAGGGGATTTAGAATCTCATATTTCGTGCAACCAATTTACGAAAAAGAACATATAAACATCAAATAGACAACAACAACAACAACAATAGCATAACCCATTAAGTCCCCAATAATTGGGGGTATGGGCGGGGATGGACGGGATACAGACCTAACCTTTGTCAAACAAAGTGGCTGATCCCAGGATACCACTGAAACAGATGTATTGGAGACTAACCTAACCTTTGGCAACAAGTGCACAAAGTGGTTGCTCATATAATACACATGTAACAATGGTCCCCTATGCCGTCGCGTTTGCTACAGAATCATGCCCTCAAATCAAAGCCAAAAGGCATCAGAGAAGGCATAAAATTTAAAACAGTATGAATAATAAAGAACATAAAATTTACTAATTTTTATTGGTTGAGAATATTTAGGTTAATTAAATTAATTGAAAATTAACTTATCTTAATAAAAATTAAATATCAACTTTTATTGGTGCAAAAATGTTAAACTATTTTATTTAAATCGGGAGAGGGGGGATTCTCGATGCTGCGCTGCATTGCCAACTACTCTGGCAGGTGTATGACAACTATTTTTTTTTAATTCTTTTAATGGAATGCTAATTTAAATTTTATTTTGGTTGTAAACTCTTTATTGGCCTATAAAAGTATCCCACATCGAAAAGTTACATTGTTTTTTGAGTTTGACAATACTATAAAAGATGGTATTTTGACATGTTTTGAGTTATAAAATTGGGCTGACATTTTAGCCTATCAAATTAAGGAAGCCCGCTTATTTGCTTCTTATATTTTTTGTTTATATAAATATAAATAGTTAAAGTTTTAACAAATAACGGGTAATTCAGATGACTGGGTCCTCTGAATTCCGAGTGAGCTTATAGTCAAGTTTGATTTAGCTCAGACTTATGTAATGTTCATTTTTTTTTATTCTAATGGAGAATTTTTTATTTTCATAATATATTTTCATTACATGTTTTGAGTTACAAAATTACTTTGACATTTTTTCTGCCATTAAACATTAAATTTCCGTGCATAGCACGGGTATTTTTGCTAGTATATATATATATATATATATATATATTACAGAGCATGTTATAGATACGTATATTTATTCTATATATTTTTCTTCAATAAGATTTTCTTAGATTTTCACATTTTTTAATTAATTTACTAATTTTTATTGGTTGAGAATATTTAGGTTAATTAAATTAATTGAAAATTAACTTATCTTAATAAAAATTAAATATCAACTTTTATTGGTGCAAAAATGTTAAACTATTTTATTTAAAAATGAGAAAGGGGGGATTCGATCCCCCGGCCTGCAAAACGGATGCTACGCCACATTGCCAACTACTCTAGCAGGTATTTGACAACTATTTTCTTTAATTCTTTTAATGGAATGCTAATTTAAATTTTATTTTGGTTGTAAACTCTTAATTGACTTATAAGAGTATCCCACATTGAAAAGTTATATTGTTTTTTGAGTTTGACAATACTATAAAATATGATACTTTTACATGTTTTGAGTTACAAAATTGGGCTGACATTTTAGCCCATCAAATTAAGGAAGCCCGCTTATTTGCTTCTTATATTTTTTATTTATATAAATATAAATAGTTAAAGTTTTAACAAATAACGGGTAATTCAGATGACCGGGTCCTCTGAATTCCAATTGAGCTGGATTTAGCTCAAACTTATGCAATGTTCATTTTTTTTTTCCAGTTTATATTACTGAGTCTGTTTTCAATTTCGGTCAATCACATCCTTCTAAATCGTACGTGTAATTTCCATGAATTTTTGTTCAATTAATTATTTTATAAAATTTTGATTGGTTGGTTAAATTTTACTTTGGTTGTAAATTCTTAATTTGCTTATAAGAGTATCCCACATTGAAAAGTTACATTGTTTTTTGAGTTTGACAGTATTATAAAAGAGTGTACTTTGACATGTTTTGAGTTACAAAATTACTTTGACATTTTTTTCTTTCATTAAACATTACGTTTCGCATGCATAGCATGGGTATTTTTGCTAGTATATATATATATATATATATATATATATATATATATATATATATATATATATATATATATATATATATACTACGAAAGCCCTTTTCATATTTGTATATATATAGTGCCACGTGTCATTTTTTTGTGGTTTTATCTTTATAATTAGTTATAAAACTTTTGATTGTTGCAAAAAAAATAAACTATTTAATCTAAATTGGGTAAAGGGGGATTCGATCTCAAGCCATTCATTCAGATTGAATGCTTTACCACATTACCAGCTACTCTGTCAAGTATTTGACAACTATTTTATTTAATTCTTTTTGTGCAATGTTAATGTAAGTAAACTTTTCCATGATCTCTAACAATTCTAAACTAATAATATTTTTGGTATGATATAATAATCTACATTAAATATATTATCTTCCTCAATTTCAAAATTCAAAACTCATCTCATACCCTTAACATCTTCTTTTATCATTATATTTTAGAAGTTTATAAATTTTTTAACAATTTAAACTCTTTTATAAAAAAAGTTCATTGGCTTAAACTATTTTTCCATAATCAATATATATTTATATTACAGAACATGTTTCCAAGTTTTAACCCATTAGAAATCTTCAAAACTCTAACCCAAATTTCTCGAATTTTCATCTTCTAATCCACCACTTTCTCAGTCAAATCTTCATATTTATTTCCTTCTTTTTCTTTTTCATCTTTTTTAATCATATCAAGAACTAAAGATAAGCCCTCTTAAAATTTTGTGTTTTGAATTTTATTTGATCAAGAAAATCATGGAAACTTTATATTCAAGTAGGTTTTTTTATTTTGTTGTTTGTTGTTTTCTTCGTTTTCTTTAACATATTAAGAGATGGAGCGCAAACTGATGTACAGGTTTTGAAAATCATACGTACAATTTACTTTTCCCACTTATTTTCTATTTATTTCATTCACTAATTCACTATTTTTAGATTGATTTCCTTTTTTTTTTCTTTAGAAAATCACGACTTACCTCTACCACTTATCGATGATTTTAAGAAGAGAAAATTACCATTTATGCCCCTCAAGTAATTTTGAAAGGCAAGTTATGACCCTTAAGTTTTTTAGGTGCCATTTATGCACTTGAGAATTTACGAAGTGCTATATATAGCCAATATGAGTGGAATTCGGCGAGGGCAGGTGGCGTAGCACACGTGCGGCTCACATGCACGAAATTCCAGCGGCAACTTCGTCTATTCACTTTTTTTTTTTAATTTAAGAAAATGAAAAAATCCCCCTCTTCTTCCCATTTCTCTCCGCCTCTTTCAAAATAACTTGAGGGGCATAAATAGTAATTAACTCTTTTAAGAATCCATATTTTTACCCTTCCTCATATTTTTCTTTAATGAGAATTAATCATAAAAAATGCTCTTTTTATTGCCATAATTTTCCATATTTCAATTGTTCTCTTATGTTTCAGGGTTCTTTTTATTTTATTTTTTCAATATTAAAAGTAACAAACATGAAAATGGATTTAAAGCACCAGTAAAGTTGAAGAAAACAAGCTACAAGTGAACCTCAAAAGTGTAAATGAGAGAAAATTTCAAATATGGGTTGCCTACTTACTCTACTCTTAACACTCAATTTGTTTTTTCGAGTTGTTTGGGTAATCAAAATGAAATTTGGTGTCAGATAGTTTTTTTATTGTTTTGTTTTGAATGAAACATGAAAATTTCAAATATGTGTTGCCTACTTACTCTTCCTTTTCTTTTATTTTTATTTGCGAATTTGGATATTTTATTCTCTCCCACACAGGTGGTCGAAAGTTATAATGAAACTTGCTTCATCAAAAGGTATATTAGCTTACCCACTATTCCTTATCATTTCTTAGATGTCTAAAGAGAGAATTCTATGATATAAGAAATCTCATTCTGATTTTTTTGTCGAGTAAAGTAAGTCCATTATGAGTTTTTTTTTCCTTTTCAGAATGTCTAGCATTAAATTACCCATTTCCTAAAATAACAATATTTTTTCATATAAACTTCCACTACTAATCTTCCTTAGTTTAAGCGTAATTTAAGGGCATTAACCTTCCATAACTAATAATGTAAGAAGACAACTTTATTAAAAGTAAAACACTTTTATTAATTTTCATCTTAAGTCAAAGTGAAACATTAAATTTCGGATGAAGTAATATTCTATTTGTTAAAGTATATAACCTAAATAATATTTGAGTTTCTGATAATTATGTATCATCATATTGCTTATGGCCGTTGTGTTATTTTTTTAATTTTCTTTTATATTATTAGTAAAATTTTGACATTTTTTTACATTAATTTATGATAGCTGAATCTATTGATCATTGCTAGCCACTATTAATTTTTGATTTTTCTTTTAAATGTTTCAATTTATTTGATTGTAAGGTACAAATAATCCTAATTTATGGTAACATTTTCTGTTATATGTATTGATTTTTTAGGCAAAAACTTAATTTAGACTTAATTTATTATTTTGATTCCAAGACTTAAATTCTTTAGCCAGGCCCAACCGAGTTTTTACAAAAGTGATTTTTCTTAAAAGATTGCCAATATACTAATAGATTAATTTTATTTTTTAGTAAATAAAAATATTTACTAAAATGAATTTTACAACAATGCAAGTTTGGCGAAAAAAACTTGAGTAGAAAATTGCTCGCTCTCATAGAAGAAGATGCATTAATTATCTCAAAATGTGGATCACACAATGTTGAAAAACTTCATGAATTAGATGGCTCCATAAGAAAAATGAAGTCACAATACGTAGTCTCTTCATATTTTCTAAAAACATTCGATGATTAACATTTAATAGTAGTAGTGTACTCATTATTGGATCAAAACATTGGATGAAACATTAATCGAAATAATATAAGACTTTGTTTAATTATTTTGATTATATATTATTTGATCCAATAATCATTTGGTGTTCACCCTTACATTTGTGAGTTACTCAATAAAAGTCACATTACCTATCATGTTGAATTTTCTCATTTGTTTTCTGAAAAATTAAAGTTAGTTTTTGTTTTAAATATAATTTTACAACCATTAAATTAATAATTTGAAATTCAGTATTTCCGTGCATAGCACGGGTCATTTGCTAGTATATATATATTACAAAAGCCATTTTCAAATTTGTATATATATCATGCCACATATCATTTTCTAGGATTTTATATTTTTAATTAGTTGTAAAATTTTTGATTGGTGCAAAATATTTGAATTATTTTATTTAATTTGAAGGAGACGGGATTCGATCTCGCAACATGCATGTCAAATACTACACCACATTGCCAGCTACTCTGGCAGGTATTCGACGACAATTTTATTTAATTCTTTCAATGGAATGCTAATTTAAATAAAATTTTCCACGATCTTAAACAAATATAAACTAACAGTATTTTTGGTTTGATATAACGATCTACATTAAATATACTATAGACCTATTTCCTGTAGCTTTATTATAGACCTTTTTTCCTATAGTTTTGTTTATGGTTGGTCTTGATGGTTGACGTCAGTGATAAAGGGGACGGAGGTCGAGTAGTGGTAGAACGAGTTCGAAAGTGGTTGAAGATGAAGCTGAGAGTGAGAGCGAGGAACAATTCTTAGGATTTAAATGACTTTTCGTGTTTGTATATTTTTTCTTTTCTGATGTGAGAAAATTTAGGAGATGGATATAAATTGATTTTCATATTACAATCTTATGCCTTATTCTTTTTTTTTTTTTCCTTTTTCAGATTAAAGAAAATTATGAGATATTTGGAATATTGTAATAAATTTCGTAAGGAAAAATTGTTTCAATTGAACTTTTACATTGCAATAATTTTTACATTAATCTATAAGCTACTTACCGACCATACTGTTTTTGAGTTTTTGTCGAATAAAGTATACAAAATGAGTTTTTGTCGAGTAAAGTATGTCTATTATGAGGTTTTCTTTTCTTTTCAGAATGACTAGAATTAAATTACTCATTTCCTAAAATAATAATATTTTTTCATATAAACTTCCACTACTAACCTTCCTTAGTTTAAACGTAATTTAAGGGGATTAACCTTCCTTAACTAATAATGCAATAAGACAACTTTATTAAAAGTAAAATACTTTTATTAATTTCATCTTAAGTCAAAGTGAAACATTAAATTCCGGATTGAAGCAATATTGTATTTGTTAAAGTATATAGCTTAAATAATATTTGAGTTTTTGATAACTATGTATCATCATATTTTTTATGGCCCTTGTGTTATTTTTCTAAATTTCTTTTATATTATTAGTAGAATTTTTGTTTTTTTGCATTGATTTATGATATCTGAATCTATTGATCATTGCTAGCCACTTTTAATTTTTTATTTTTTATTTTCTTTTAAAAGTTTTGATTTATTTGATTGCAGGGTGCAAAGAATCCTAATTCTTGGTAACCTATTCTGTTATATATATTGATTTACTTATGTCCTAGAAGTCTTAGGAAAAAACTTAATTTAGACTTGATTTGTTATTTTGGTTCTAAAAATTAAGTTTTTTAGTCATGCCCAACTGAGTTTTTACAAAAGTGATTTTTCTTAAAAGACTGACATTAAAAAATGACCAATTTGCCAAAAAATTATAAAGTTTTGGAGGAACTTATTTGAGGGAATTTATTGGGAAGTTTCTGTGAACTTATGGGAATTTATGAGAATATTTTATTCTAATAATTACTCATCTCTTCATCCTTTTTATGTTCATGACTTTTGATGTTTAATTATTACTTATATATATGTTTGATCCATTTTTTATCCAATAAACATTACTATTAATAAATTTCCTTTAAATAATTTATTAATACACTATTAGACTAGTTTTATCTTTCAGGGAATAAAAACATTTACTAAAATGGATCTTACAGCAATGCAAGTTTGGCGAAAAAAACTTGAGCATAAAATTGCTCGCTCTCATAGAAGAAGATGCATTATCTCAAAATGTGGAGCACACAATGTTGAAAAACTTCATGAATTAGATGGCTCCATAAGAAAAATGAAGTCACAATACGTAGTCTCTTAATGTTTTCTAAAAAGATTAGGTTATTAACATTTAATAGTAGTAGTGTAGTGATTATTGGACCAAAACATTGGATGAAACATTAATCGAAATAGTATAGGAATATGCTTAATTCTTTTGATTATATATTATTTGATCCAATATTTTTTATCCAATAATCATTCGGTGTTCACCCTTATATTTGTGAGTTACTCAATAAAAGTCATATTACCTAATCATTTTGAATTATTTTCTGAAAAATTAAAGTTAACGAGTTTTTGTTCTAAATACAATTGTACAAGCATTAAATTAATAATTTGAAATTCAGTATTTTCGTGCATAACACGGGTCATTTTCTAGTATATTTATATTAAAGAACCTATTTTCAGTTTCATGCCAATCACAAGCTTCAGAACTCTAATTGTTTGAGAGTTTTGAGTTTTTTAATTAAAAAAACGTCTGATTGGTTTGTAATATTTTTTTGTTCATTAATTTAATGAAAATTAATTCTTATCTTAATTAGATTCAAAATAAAAGATAAAGCTAAAAGATACAAATTATTTAAGGATAAAATAACAAATAATGTATTAAGATAATACTCATACATATCTAAACGATGTATAATATCTGTATATAACCTATTTTGAAGAGTTTTTCTTTTTGTTACGTAATTTACAATAATTTGAATAGATAGAAGGATTTTTAAGCAATTAAACATTCCAATCTCCAACTTAGACTTAAACTATTTGGTGGTATATGATAAGGAAGAAAATAGTTGATATGTGATAAGAAAGAAGATAAATTTGATTTATTTTTTGAATCTACACTACGTATCTAAACTTTATCTAGAAAAGAATTGTGTATATAATAAACTCAAATGTAAATAGACTTTTGTCCCCCTCCTGCAACTCTAATACTCTTCTTCCAAGGATGTCATCTATGGTTTGTAAAAAGTAAAAATTCTTTATTCATTAATATAATTACTTTAATGGTTGAGTCATTATTTATTAATATTTTTTTTTTCCTTTTGATTCTGTGTTTGATTATTCAAGGTGATGAAACCACAAAGTATGTCTTCTTGAGCATCCCTTTTCAACATCTATACCACGGGTTTGCTTTATGAATATTTCTTTGTATTCCTTTTTCCTTTTTGTTATTGTTAGAAAACTTCTTTTAAAAGTTTTTAGGGTAATAATCCATATATAGTCAAACGTGATCAAGGTCATGGATTTTATTGAAGAAAAATTTGGATTCCTTCATAATGCAAAATACATGAGTTTTTTTTTTGTCACTTTTTAACTGTGAAATTAAGTGTGTACATAAATATTTTTTTGGACTGCTTTTTCTTCATGGGATATCTTCAAATTTTGATTATATGTGCAGAAAAAGAAGAAAACATAGAAGACTCTATTGTTTGAGTATGCTCTTGAGGCTTCCAATCTACATGTTCTGGGGAAAAGCTTTCTTCTTCTATTTTGTTCAATTATATATAACAAAGTCATTTACAACTAAATTATGAGTGTGGAAGTCATCTTCAAGTTTCTTTCTCTTTCATATGTTCTTCATTATTTTAGTTTTTTCTAAATTATGATGCAGTGGCAGATCCAGTATTAGTGGGAGCACATATAGATAAACAGGGACAGATCCACCTTGTTGGAAAAAGTCTGATATAGACCTGGCCTACAAGTGGGGACATAGACCACTTGATCCACAATCAACCACATCCCCTCTTTTGATTAAAAAACAATAAAAACGCCTCAAACAATGCACTAAAAGGGGGAATATTTTTATTATTTTAATCAAAACTGTGATGTGGCTGAATGTGGACCAAGTGGTCCATGACCACTTGGTAGGCCAGGTCCACGACATAACTGATCACCTTGTTGTGAGTGGGGTCAAATGACCCAGTGATTTTTTTTTTTTAAAAAAATTTATATGATATATTTTACTCCATTTAGATAATAAATGTATAAATGACCCAATGAATTGTTGTGTATATCAAATAACCCAATGAATTATATTTCTGGATCCGTCACTGTTGATAAACATATATCTTTTAAGTTGTTTTATGTGATAAAGGAGAAAAATAGAGAAATTCGAGTACAACTAAGTGTTAAAAGCATAAACAAAGTAAACTAATTCATATTACTCCACTCTCACATATGTATCACATATGTAGATCTGTCGCTGATTATATATATTTTGTAAAGAATGACGAATATGGCGAGGTGAAAAATGCAACTAAAAGTAATAAGGTGAAAAATTCTCATGCCTTTTAAAGGGGAAAGTGATTTTAGTGTAGGAGATGAGTACTTCAACATAATATATATAATGTTACTGCTCATCTTAAGGGTAAGGGTTCTAAAGTCTTGAGTTTAAAGGAACCTATTACATTTCCTGCATGCCTTTATTACACTTGAAAAAATATATATATTTTTGTAATTATATCTTCAGATGTTGTAAGTTTGAGGGAGATCAATAGGAGTGACTTCAATAATCTCTTTTACTTAATTATTATTTTTTTATAAATCTTTTACATAATTATTAATTAATTTTTTTTTTTAAGCAATGAGAATAAAATATAAAGTTAAAAATTATTGGAGACATTATAACTCTAATATATTTAAGGGTAATTTACACTAAATGACCACCAACTATTTCGAGAGTGTAGAAGTTGGAGCATAACAATTATTCTTGCGGATTTTGTCCATGAATATTTTACGGGTAGTGGGTTTTGAACTCCGACGTAAATTCCGGCCATTTTTTTTAAAAAAACCCCTCACGTGGCCGGCACGTGAGGGGGGTATTTTTGTCCCAAACAAATTGGCCTCCATTGTTGTCTTCTTCATCTCCCTTCATTTCTACACCACCACCAGCTTCAACTCCATCTCCGATCACCGCCTCAAACACCAACACCGACCACCGTTCCCAACGCCAACACCGACCACCGCCCCAACTGAAAGAAAAAATTCGTAATCCCCATATACAAGCAGCGAAAAATAAAACGGGATTACGTTCCTTTAAAGGATATACTCACGAGAAATTACCAATACCTTATGTTAGGAACTATACCTTTATCGATCTAATCGATATGCTCAGATTTTGCTGCTTATAACCGAATTTCCTGCCCGCAATTTGATTCTCAAACCACCAACGACAGACTTCAGACTCTCGTCTCTACCAGTATCCACACACCAACCTCTGGACTTGTTCTTTGCGTCTCAGATGCTAGTCCAAAGAGCTCCGAAGATTAGAAACACCTTTCTTCGGAATTCACAAAGTATAGGTGTCACACCCCGTAACCGGAATGATGACATGGCAGTGTCTCATTGGTCGATGAGACACCAAAGCCTACGATACAGAGTTACTAAAAAAAACAATTCATTATGCATTAAATCCAAAGTAAATGTTTAACAGTAGAAATCTAAATACATAACTGAAATTGAATCTACTTATTACATTCTTGGAATAAGTCTATGTGTTCTAAAAGAAATAACTGAAAAGGAAATAAAGTCTAGCAGCTACGTAGATTAGGATCACTCCTCAAATGGCCCCTCCCAAGTATCATCACCGTGAACAAGTTCAACATCTACATCACCTGCACAGTAAAAAGCGGATGGACTGAGCTCTGGTGCTCAGTAGGGACCTAAAAACACAGTTACAAACATAACAGAAAATAACACAGATAAATGAAATAGATTCCCGTTTCCCAAAATATTCATTTGGAAAATAAAAGCTCTCGACAGGCCACAACACAAGTCTTTTAAGACCTAGAGCCTGAAACAGAACATAGCAGAATCTAATTGGATCAGAACAGAACGGTACATAACATAAAAGCAACCCAAAATACAAGTTAAAAGACACAAACCAAGTATCAATAAGACCCAAACAAATGTTCGACTATACTTATCAAATCTGACATTCCAGATCGGAATTCATGACATGAGCATCCCATACTACTCATGCACTACAAACCAATAGTTATGTCAGACTATCGAGTATAAAACAAACAAGGACCAAACAAGTAAAGAACAGCAAATAAGCTAAACAACTAAACTCTTCACGTCTAAGCACTTCACACAACCGAATCCACATCAAGCACGTCTGCTCTACAGTATCCTCGATTACACAATTTACTTAGACGTTACGAACTTAGTTATCGCTATGACACTACAATCCTACAGTTGAGCTCAATTGTCTAATCAGACCCATAATCACTGCTAACAGCCCCCATGTATTAACCCACTGAGGAAGGGCCACACAGAATCCACACAGAAACCGGCCTAAACTTTCCCCCGGTTGGAGGCCAAAAATAAAGAATACATCCATTGTGTCATTGCCCACACATGAGCTCCACAATTAACTGTTAGCAGCCCCAACTTGTTTCTCCCCGCTAGGGCCCGGGTCCACATTGTTAGAGGAATAACCGGGTCGAATCACATTGTGCAGCGGAAATAAAGTGACCCGCCTCTACCAGGATCTATCACGAGTAAGAACCTAAGACTATGGGATAGTATTATACCTTTTCAAAGTGCTAGGATAGCTGAAACGGTTTTAGTTGTTGTTGTCACGAACTGAACGCCACCAACGCGAGCTCCGTCTCTCCCAATATCCACTCGATCTTCCGGGGATGGTCTTCTACCGCTTGGTGCTAGCCAACGCTCGTAGAAGTCTTGAAGACTCTCTTCAAGATGGAGTATGAATGTATGACCTTTTTGGAAGAACAAGAAAACAGTTTTTCTTTTCTTACAAAAGTTCTCTCTTTTTCTCTCTTCTCTAAGCTCTCAAAAGCTGGAGAAAATTACTTAGAATGCATAGAGAAAATCAGAATTTTCCCTAGTCATTCATAGGATAGAGGGGAGAGTGAAAGGGGGAAGTGGGAGATCATGGAGGAAACCACTCCTCCACTTTCTCTACCATTTCAACCACCTTTCTAAGAGATAAAAAGGGGTCTGGAAAATATCTCTAATTGTCCAGCCATAAGGTCGGTCCAAATGGGTTGGTCGGCCCAACCCGATTAAGGGCCCAATCCAATCCTGGCCCGAAATCCAATCGAATTGGCGCACCTTAGATTAAATGTACTCCAACAAGCCCAATCCAGTTGGTCTATGAGTGCGACCCAAGAGGTATCTATGATGTTGGCCGTGACATTATATGTCACAGGTAATGAGAGGTATCTAGCAACGCATCATTACCCCCAATTCATAAATATCTGGTGATTTATCATAATCACAATATTTGACACTTGTAGTTAAATCCTTTTGTCCTTGATATCTAGATTGAACACAAGTCATGGAAAAGTCACACTTGTATTGTCCAATCTTTTAGTTTCTTGATTCGCGAGTAGACTAATCAAATGACAACAATATCATATACTGATTCATTTGTTCATGGCCATGAATTAGTCAGACTCCATCAAGGGGCCCAAGATATCGCTCATGCTATATAGGAGGGACAAATCCTTTTCGCATCCCACTCATCCCCGAACAAGATTCGTGATATACCCAATAAATGCCTTTATTGCTCACCTCATTACGGGTAGCGTTTAACATTATCAAAGCATAACACTAGCCATGCAAGAACTCTTTGTGAGACCTCAAGTCGAAGGATCTCATATACAACCCTGAGTCAAAAATTTGAGAAACACCGTTGACTATTATATAACAACCCATGGTGTGTTTCTCATGTTGGGTCTGTCCAGTATAATGATTCTCTAATCATATATACCCATGTGACGATCCGATATCTTATATCAATCACTGCACATACTAGTCTTACGAATTATTATTGTCCTCGAAGATTCCATAATAATGTTCGACTAGGGACGTTTCAGAATAGTATCTCATAACAATGTCCTTATGAATACTATTCTAAGGACATATTATTTATTTATGTTGTTAAGAACGCAGAAACATAATGAATAATACTGTAATTAATGCCTTTTTATTCATCAAAATGAAAATTACATAAATACGGTACAATTACAATAATCTCCCACTTGCACTAAAGACCCAAATTACAATAAATGGTATTTAGGGCATACTAATGACTGTCTCTAAAGATCAGCCCTCCAGATATCGGATACCCACGGAGCTAGTGTGACGATCATGCTGCTGCTGCGACAGTGGCTTCGTCAGTGGATCGGCGACATTGTCTGCCGAATCTACTCTACATATATGCACATCACCTCTCTCTATAATCTCACGAATTAGGTGAAATCGCCGTAGTACATGTTGGACCTCTGGTGAGATCTAGGTTCCCTAGATTGGGAAATAGCCCCATTGTTGTCACAATAGAGGTCTATCGGGTTCGCAATACTAGGAACCACATCGAGGTCGGAAATAAATTTCTCGATCGAAACCGCTTCCTTAGCTGCTTCACAAGCTGCTATGTACTCGGCCTCTGTCGTAGAATCTTCGATGGTTGATTGCTTTGAACTGCGCCAGCTCACAGCACCTCCATTCAAGTTAAACACATATCTCGATTGCGATCGGAAATCATCTCTGTCGGTTTGGAAACTAGCATCGGTGTAACCACTTACAACGAGCTCATCCGCCCCTCCATAAATCAAGAATGTATCCTTAGTCCTTCGTAAGTACTTGAGGATATTCTTGATCGAGATCCAGATGACGTTCACCGTAATTAGACTGGTATCTCGCTAGTAACGCTTAAGGCAAAGCGAGACATCCGGGCGAGTACATAACATGGCGTACATGGTGGATCCTATGGCGAAGCATAAGGGATCTCTTTCATGCGTTCTAATTCGGCGAGCGTTCGACGTAGCATGTACCATGTGCCATAGGACAAAGGCCCTTCTTAGACTCTTGCATGCTAAACCGCTTTAGCACCTTGTCTATATATGTACTCTGACTTAGGCCAATGAGTCTCCTAGATCTATCTCTATAGATCTTGACTCCCAGAATATAGCTGGCATCGCTTAAGTCTTTCATAGAGAAACACGTACTCAACCAAGCCTTGACAGACTTTAAGGTTGGTATGTCGTTTCCAATGAGTAGTATGTCATCTACATACAAAACCAGGAATACGATTGAGCTCCCACTAACCTTCTTGTAAACACAAGGCTCATCCTCATTTCTAATGAAGCCAAACTCACTGGACGGCATCATTAAAGCGGATGTTCCCGACTTCGAGAAGCTTTCGCTTGAGTCCATAAATGGATCTCTCAAGCTTACATACTTTTCAGAGATTCTCCCGGAGTGACAAAACCTTCAGTCGTGTCATATACACATCCTCTTCAAGTTTTCCATTAAGGAAAGCGGTTTTGACATCCATGTGCGGATTTCATAGTCATAGTAAGCTCGCAATAGCAAGCAAAATCCGAATGGACTTGAACATAACTACGGGGGAAAAGGTCTCGTCATAGTCAATACCATGAACTTGTTTGAAACCTTTCGCGACTCAGCCGCCCCTTTGTATGTTTGTACATTCCCTTCCATGTCGGTTTTAATCTTAAAAACCCATTTGCACCCTATGGGAGTTACCCCTTCAGGGTGGATCAACCAAGATCCGGACTTGGTTTGTATACATGGAGTCCATTTCGGATCTCATGGCCTCAAGCCATTTCTCGAAATCGGGCTATTAATTGCCTGTTTGTAGGTTGAAGGTTAATCGTGATCCACAAACATAACATCACCATGTTACCGTTATGAAAAAAACTAAATTTTTTCCGAGGTGGACGACGAACTCTACCGGACTCTACGCAATTCTTGTGTTTCTTGAACTAGTGCTTGCCGCACTAACTCGTTTGTGGCACTCGCTGCACAACAACTTTCGTGGAGTCTGTTTAATTTCCATCTCATCATTAGTGCAAGTTTGAGAGTCTGGAACTTCGGTAAGTTCTACGCTACTCCCACTTGTGTTTCTAGAAACAAATTCTTTTTCTAGAAAGACTCCGTGTGAGCAACAAACACTTTGTTCTCGTTAGGGATATAAAAAGTAGTATCCTTTAGTTTCCTTAGGATAACCTACAAATATGCACTTTTCAAATTTTGGAGCCAGCTTATCGTAAGTCGAGCGTTTTACAAAAAGCTTCACAGCCCCAAATCTTGAGGAAAGAAAAAGCTCGGGATGCTTCCCGAGTCCATAACTCGTATGGCGTCTTTGCAAGCGATTTAGATGGAGCAGCGGTTAAGTGTTAAAGCTGCTTTGTCTCTAGTGCGTGTCCCCAAAAGGGAATTGGGCGGGCTCGTGTGACTCATCATAGAACGAACCATATCTAATAAGGTTCTGTTCATCCTTTCGAATACACCATTCCATTGTGGAGTAGGCTGGAGGAGAAAGTTGTGAAAGCGATTCCACAAGCTTTTAGATAGTCACGAATTCTTGACTCAAGTATTCTCCTCCTCGATCGGATCGAAGAACCTTAATACTCTTGCCAAGTTGGTTTTCTACTTCTAGTTTAAACTCTTTAAACTTAGCAAATGCTTCGGATTTGTGTTTCATCAAGAACACATATCCATACCTACCGAAGTCATCGGTAAAGGTAATGAAGTAGAGGTAACCACCCATTTGCGTGTATATTAAAAGGGCCACATACATCACTATGTATTAGTCCTAATAAAGCATCGGCTCTCTCACCTAGCTTAGTGAAAGGTGATCTCTGTCATCTTACCCAACAAACAAGATTCGCATCGATCATAAGACTTGAAGTCAAATGATTCCAATAGCCCATCTTTATGGAGTTTGGATATGCGATCTTCGTTTATGTGGCCTAAGCGACAATGCCAGAGGTATGTCGGATTAGAATCATTAGTCTTAATCCTTTTGGTATTTATATTTAAAATTGGCATATCAAGATCTAAAACATATAGACCATTAATCAAAGAGGCGCTTGCATAAAACATATTATCCAGAAATAACGACAATCGTTGGTTTTTGATCGAAATCTCAAAACCTTTCTTGTCCAAACAAGAAACCGAAATAATATTCTTAATTAAACTAGGTACCTAGAAACAGTTTTCTAAACCCAAAACAAGCCACTAAAGGCAAAGTAAAAGTACAAGTCCCTACAGCTAGAGGTCGCATGACACGTGCTCTCAGTTGCCAACTCGTAGTTCCACTTCACCCTTTGCCAACTCTCTACTACTTTGCGGTCCACGCACATTAGTACAAATGTGAGAACCACATCCGGTATCAAATACCCAAGAAGTAGTTGTATTTAAATTGATATCAATCATATTAATATCTACAACATAAATACCTGAGCCCGAAACAACATTTGCTTTCTCCTTTTCCAGCCTTTTCCCTGCAAGATAGCTTTTGCAATTCCTTTTCCAGTGACCCTTCTCACCACAATGATGACAGATAGAGTCCTTGGCTACACCACCCTTAGGTTTCAGTGCATTGTTGAAAGTGGTTTGCTTGCCCTTGGGCTTACTTTTCGGTTTGCCTTTTGGTTTCACAAAACCTTTGCCTTTGCCCTTTTGCACCATCAGTATGGTGTTGGGCTTGGACTTGCCTATTTCCTTCTCGGCAGTCCTCAGCATATTCAACAATTCAGGCAATGGCTTGTCAATTTCATTCATGTGATAATTCATTCATGTGATAATTCAGGCAACGATTGCAAGATCAAATCAGTCGACAGCTCTTGTCCCAAAGGAAATCCCAGTTTTTCAAGGTTCTGAACATAACCTATCATCTTAAGAACGTGAGTTCCTACTCGGCATTCCTTCGGACATTTTTGCATCTGAAGAGAGATTTCGATACATCGAATCTCTCTGGCGTGCTTGCCCTCGATATAGTTGCTTCGGGTGAGCCGGCATCTCATAAGCCCCCATGTCCTCATGTTGCTTTTGAAGCTCGAGTTCACGGTGACAAGCATGAGGCTAGACACATCTAAAGCATCACTAACATGCTTCGATAAGCACTTCTATCGGCGGCCGAGCGCGAGCCTCTGCAGTGTAGCGAGAATAGGTCGTTCCAGGGACATACATCTTTCTTTCATGCTTGAGAACGAATCTCAAGTTCTGAACTGATCGAGGAAGTTAACTCCCTCTAATTTATCCTTCTCAGGGACGAAACGCAGATGATAGTGTTTGGTTTGAATTTGCCATTTTTCTACAACAAAATACATATGCAAAGTAAGTACAGTAAAAAAATCATTATTAGGTCTTTATCTTTTTTAATGATTTCTCCCACTATTTTCTTCGAGTGAATAACCCTCATTATCAACTCGGAAAGTTCGTTAACTTTCTAGCGGGCCAAGATCCATATTTCACCTCGTTACGAGTCGACTTTGGTGATCGCCCAAAACTTGGTTATTTAGGTAGGCAACGTTTGCCAATTACATCAAATTATGTAATTCTTGGTTAGTTGAGTGAATAACATTTATTCAAGCGTATTATTATACACTTTTCTCAACTCTTTTGCCTCTAGATCCTCAATCCATTTATTGAGATAATCCGAGTTAACTAGGACCCCTAAGTTTTAGCCGGCGGATATCACAACTTATCCTTCGCGCCTCACCCGGATAGACACGTATGCACAGCTTTGGCATGTCCCATACTAATGTCGATCTAGGCCTTGACGAGGGCCAAACTTAGGAAGGCACTAATTAATATTTAATTAAGGGGTTTTGTTTTTAACAATCTCACCAGAAAAGCATAAATAAAACAGTTTATGCTTATATACATATGCATCCAATACATAAAAGTAAAATGCAATAGTAATCGCCATATCCTATTCGGGTTTTCCAAGCCAATGGAAAAACCGTGAAGTCAGTCTAAGGGTGTGAAAAGAAAAAACTCTATTCTACACTATCTTGACCTTCAGGTGGTTGCCTTCAAATCTTCATCACAGCTGTTCCTTCTCCTAATCTAGAATATTACATAATTCTAAGGAAACCTCGAGTTACATTCGAGGGGATATAATGAGAAGAAAATTACAACTTTTGATAGAAAAAATAGGCACGATACGCAGATCGTATTATAAAATTAAACCAACAGGGTAAAGGCGATTACTATGCATCATGCTCAATTAACATAACAATTTATGAAAAATAATGAGCAACCGAAAAGCAGAACATTTCATATTACAGTCGAGTTAGGTTGACCGGCCACCAAGCTCGGTCGACCGAACAAAGTACTGAGAGTACTCGGTTGACCAAACAGGCACTTCGGTCGACCGAAGACCAACTTGGATCTACCGAAGACCAACCCGGTTGATCCGAACCAAATATCAGTAGCTTCTGTCTTACCTCGGTCGACCGAAACTGAGTCCCGGTCGACCAGAATGGCTAGAAATCGAGAGTTTTTCCCAGCTTTTGAATGACTTCAAAACTGGAAAATCTCGATTCTCATACATTCAAAATGATGAAAAACATGTCATACATCATATACAACATTTCTAGCAATCCTAAGGCATGCAAAACATAGATTCATAATCCTTATTCTAATACTATAGCACATTAAGTCTATAGGGTACTCGTGAGTGGCTCGATACCACTTTGTTAGAGGAATAACAGGGTCGAATCACATTGTGCAGTGGGAAATAAAGTGACCCGCCTCTACCAGGGATCTATCACGAGTAAGAGCCTAAGACTATGAGATAGTATTATACCTTTTCAAAGTGCTAGGATAGCTCAAGCGGTTTCAGCTTTGTTGTTGTCACGAACGGAACGCCACCAACGCAGCTCCGTCTCTCCCAATATCCACTCGATCTTTCCGGGGATGGTCTTCTACCGCTTGGTGCTAGCCAACGCCGTAGAAGTCTTGAAGACTCTCTTCAAGATGGAGTATGAATGTATGACCTTTTCCGGAAGAACAAGAAAACAGTTTTTCTTTTTCTTACAAAAAGTTCTCTCTTTTTCTCTTCTCTAAGCTCTCAAAAGATGGAGAAAACTACTTAGAATGCATAGAAAAAATCAGTATTTTCCCTAGTCATTCATAGGATAGAGGGGAGAGTGAAATGGGGAAGTGGGAGATCATGGAGGAAACCACTCCTCCACTTTCTCTACCATTTCAACCACCCTTCTAAGAGATAAAAGGGCTGGAAAATATCTCTAATTGTCCAGCCATAAGGTCGGTCCAAATGGGTTGGTCGGCCCAATCATTTTGGTCGGCCCAACCCGATTAAGGGCCCAAACCAATCCCGGCCCGACCCAATCGAATTGGCGCACCATAGATTAAATGTACTCCAACACACATATCCACACAGAAATATCGCGAACACCAGGTTCTAGCGATATATAAATGGGATGTATCCTGCTACAGACCTTTCATAAACAAGAGCTCGAATGGGGTGACGACCCGGTCGACCAAACCAAATATGACTAAAATCAATGGCTCTCAAATATGACGACCAAAGCAGTAACATTTATGCAAATTCAATATAGGCCCAATTAATCCAAGATTCACAATTATCAGTTAATTATGACAATTTACATAAGACAATAACAAGAACACAGTAATCAATTTACGAATCAGATTATAATGAAAATTGAATAGTTTATTCGCTTTTACTGTGCAGTAATTAATGCGAAAATTAAATGACGTAGGGGCGTCCCTACCTCTTACGAACGCTATAAGACACAGAAATCCCTAATCAGTCCTGGCAGCTTACTCCGGGGGCGATAACTTTCTACTGGAACCTCCGATTCACGATCCGTCTGCGCTCACTTGAAGGTCTTTCAATTCTCTTCAAAATCGATATGCTGTGGGTCGAAAACAGAGGTCGAAAGCATCCTCAATCGTCCTGTCGAAGTTCTAGACAGAATATATTTAATCGCACAAAAATCTGGTTCTGCCCTCCACTTCTGACCTATATTACGGAAAATCTAACGGTTAAAATATCGATCCCTCCGGTCAGATTATAGCCCTATCATTCTAGTTTTTAAATAAAAAAGAATTACTCCGATTGGAGTTTGAATGTTACCTGTACGACGATTCTACAGAAAGTGTGCAGAAACCGAAACTCAAAAAATCAACCCCGTTTCCGATTCGATATCTTTCCGCTCCGAACTCCAAATCAAGTTCCGTCTGCGTTCCATCGAAGCCTTTGTGATTATCTTCGATTCAGCATATCCCGCAATGAAAACTTATGTCTCGAACCCCATCAATTGTCGTGTCAAAGTTGCCAAAATATTTAATCGCACGAAATATTTACTTTCTGTCTCACGCGGCACAGCCGCTACTTCTTTTCTTTGTTGACTGATTAATCCCAGTTTGATGATTCCCCTTTTGTTTGTCTCTACGCAACTCCCAAAACACCAGAACCCTTTTTCCCCTTTTTGTGTCCTTGCGGCTCCAAGAGAGAGAGAGTGGCCGGCTCATTTTCTTCTTGATTTTGCTTGCTTCACGTTTTCCATCCAATGCCCCTGATGCCCCTAATATTGCCTTCTATATTTCTTTTTCTTTTGCCAAATCCCCAAACCCACGATGACCCTTCATGCCCTCAATCCCACCTACTCTTACCTTTTATTTTGTTTTATTTTATTTCCAATTCCAATCAATAATCTAATTAAATTAATTATCTAAGTGAATCACAATCAAATCCCCTAATTACAATACGTGTGCGAAACGACCCTTAATAAACGTACACATAATAAAACATGTAATATATTATAAAAATAATTTTACATGTAGTCACATAATCACACGAAATAAATTACGTCTACACAGTTACTTGCGAAAAAATAAATTACACGTCAAAAATCACGTACGCAAAAGTTACGGTTATCACAATAGGTTACTAAGAAAGACCGGAAATCAAAGAGATAAGAAAATCATACGTTCTTCTCTCAAGTGTGTAAAAATCAAGATGAAAAAATCCCATATTTTTGCTTCTATATTTTGGTTGGAACGATGAAGAGAGCAAAAAATGATAAGAGAAATTAAGAGAGTGAAAACTAATGAAGAACAATTCTTCATCAAATGTGGTGTTAGTGGAATCACCCACTAACCCCCACTCTCCCCTTATTTCTCTCTCACTGCAAGCACTCTCACATTGCACACACACTCTCTCACACATGTTGATGTGCCGGTTTTGACTAAGTCCAACTGGTTTGGTCGACCGGATAAATGGTTCTTGCCCGACAGGAGTTATAAACCGTTTTGGTCGACCCGAGAGAGCTCTCGGTCGACTGGCTCCAGTTTTGCCCAATCCAATTGAACACCCAATCCAATTGAGTCTGCCCAATCTAATTGAACACCTATATCAAATGTAAACTCCAACAAGCCCAATCAGTTGATTATAGTGTGCGGCCATTTAGGTATTTGCTATGTTGGTCGTGACAACAATTGTCGCCATTAATGAGAGGTAACTAGCAACACATCATTACTCCCAATTATTTACTCCCAATTCACAAATAGTCTCGGTGATTAAGGTAACCACAAATATGATATTTTGCACTAATCACTTTGTCCTCGATATCTATATTGAACACAAGTCACGGAGTATGTCAAACTTGTATAGTCCAATCAGTCAGTTTTTTTATTACCGAGTAGACTACTCAAATGACATTAATATCTCATATTAATTCACTTGTTCATGGCCATGAATTAGTCTCACTCTATCAAGGGGCCCAAGATATCACTCCTGTTATATAGGAGAGACAAATCATCAATCTATCACACCTCATCCTGACATGGTTCATAAATACACCCAACAAATGCCTTTATAACCCATCTAGTTACA
This sequence comes from Vinca minor, assembly GCA_026122235.1. Taxonomy (NCBI): domain Eukaryota; kingdom Viridiplantae; phylum Streptophyta; class Magnoliopsida; order Gentianales; family Apocynaceae; genus Vinca; species Vinca minor. Next base: position 2,492,613 of record JAOCZM010000236.1, on the reverse strand, counting down.
TACGGCGTTTGACACTATCAAAGCATACCATTAGCCAAGCAGGAAAATCTTGCTTGATCTCAAGTCGAAGGATTTATTTACAAACAGAATCATCATAAGAACATTGTGAAGGGATTCATGGGAAGAAACTCGTTCCAAACACCCATGAGTCTTCCCCCTGAAGGATCCGCTCATACAAAAACGAATCGAAAAACCCGAATAGGACTTACGTTTTTCGGCTAAAGATGGTATCTTTTGGCTCTCAGCAGAAACCACCTTGAGTCCTCCCTTGCAGAATTACTCCCTACCGGTATCCACGCAACGAAACAAGCAGCGAGTGCTAGCTCTTCGGTTTTTCTGGGTTACGAATTTTCTAGAGAGAAAAGGAGGCCGAAATCAAGAAATCAGATTTCTACGTTTTGGCATTATTGCGGCTCAAGCATTAGTCTCAAGGGTTTCGACCAAGAGAGGTTTATATAGGGAGTGGGAGTTTGTTCCAAGGAGAACTCCCACGTCATATCCACCTCTTTTGGCAGTGGGAGTCTATAACTCCCACGTCCTCTAGACTTCTGCTGGTAGTGGGAGTCTTTATCGGATAATAACTCCCTCGTAATCCCAGCTATACCGAAAATGCCCCTTATCTCTAATTCGAATAATAACGCTTTATTATTCTCAGAAAAATAAATGTCAGATACAATGAACCTAGACACATTCTAAATTCATTGAATCTGGACATGAAGCTAGTTAACTCGTCTATACGTGTGACCCTGTAGGTTCATATCACAATGGCAATGAAAACACACTTAGTAGTAGTATGTGTTCATAAATCACAAGCGGTCCCTAGCAGGACATTGTGACTACCCAAAGTGAATGAATTTACGGTGGAACCTAATATGAATCCACCATTTAATCCCTTTGTCTCGCAATATCCTAATTAAGCATAAGACATGGTAGTCGTCACCCTTTATTAAGCTTAATTGTATTTATGCTCGATCTCCAGGTAAACTGTTCCAACAAATAGTATTTGATAACCACTTTATCAAATACATTTGAGCACGACCATGCATTTAAACAGTTTTTCCCTATCGAGGGGCCCATGGATATCTCTCTCTAATAATAGAGAGGGACAAATTCCTTACAATGCCTCTAACATTCAAGCCATGATAGGACGCTACATCCGATCATCGGTCGTATTGATTACTCGATTAAAAGTAACGTCCGACTGAGTCAAAACGTGGCTCCATTCATTCTAGAATCATTGGAGACATAAGGTCTAAGGATTCTAAAATAGTATTGAGGAAGTAATACTTATGACTAAGGACCATGAAGTATTACTTCTCCAACGGATCACGTCCGATACAATATATCTCAATACATTGCATCTATGATATGATTTGTATTCATTACTCATGATTAGTAAAACATAATCATCAATCAAACAGCATACTAGTTTTATTTCATTGTAAAGAAGCTTACATAGAACTAGGGACAACTAGAATAGTAATTATATAAACTAATGAGTTTTACTATCAAATCACGCATTTGATGTTTATAAGCAAAATTAGCTATTCAATTACATGCTCAAAAGATATAAAACATACAACATATGCTAATGGTCCTAGGACACTACTAACACATTATTGACATTCATATAACAATCAATGAAGTGTTCTTATAGTCGGGTCTGTCCAGTATCACATGTCAATGTGTTTGACTTAATATCACATATTTAATCACAACACATACTAGTCGCCACACATTATTGTTGTCCTCAAAATTCCACATTAATGATTGACTAGGGACATTTTAGAATAGTTCAATGTAACAATTACATAACTATCTAAGGATGTTATTATGTTTTTTTTTCATTTGCACAACCGTATGCCTTAATATTTCATCACATGAAAGAAAATACAACAATCTCCCATTTACACTAAAGACAACAACATTTTCTTTTAGTGTATAATGTACATAAGAACAATCTCTTAGACACGTTCTCTTGGTATCTTATACCCATGCTACAAGTACGACGATCATGCTGCTGCTGTGTCAGCGACGTCGTCAGTGGGTCAGCGATGTTACTCACTGTGTGAACTTTGCAAATCTTCTCATCTCCTCTATCAATGATCTCATGGATTAGGTGATACCGCCGCAGTATATGTTTGGACCTTTGGTGAGACCGTGGTTCCTTTGATATATGGCTCCATTCACAATGGAGATCAATCGCATTTGACATTCGGAATGCTAGGTATACCACACCAAGTTCATCAAATGAACTTTCAGATCCAAATCTCCTAAGCAGCATGTAATGCAGCTATATACTTAACTTTAGTTGTAGTTTAGGAAAGACACATATCCTGATTGCGATATAAAGTCGTCTCTATCAATCACTTTGGAAACTAGCATCAGTGTAACCAGTTATAATGAGCTTGTCTTCCCCACCATAGATTAAGAACATATCCTTAGTCCTTCGCAAGTACTTAAAGATGTTCTTAACGGCTATCCAGTAACGTTCACCGAAAGTTGACTGGTATCTGCTTGTTATACTCAAATCATACGAGACATCTGGGTGAGTACACAACATGGCATACACGATAAATCCAATTGCCGAAGCATATGGAATCTCACTCATGCGTTCTTTCTCATCTAGTGTCTTAGCACACTATTGTCTTGAATAAACCGTACCAAGTTCTATAGGACAAAGACCCTTTTTGGACTTTTGCATGCTAAACCGATTCAGCACTTTGACTATATATGTATTCTGAGTTAGGCTAAGAAGTCTACGTGATCTATCTCTATAGATATTGACTCCTAAGATGAAGTTTGCTTCACCTAAGTCCTTCATAAAAAAAATTGCCCCAACCAGATCTTTACAGATTCCAATGTTGGAATGTTATTCCCTATGAGTAGTATGTCATCTACATACAAAACCAGGAATACAACCCAGTTTCCACTAAACGTTTTATAAAGCACAAGGTTCATCAATGTTCTAGATTAAAACCGAACTCGCGCACGACTTCTTCAAAACGTTGATTCCAACTTCTAGAAGCTTGTATGTTTGTAGGTTGTAGGTTCATCGTGATCAATAAACATAACATCTCCATGTTCTATTTACGAAAAATCTAATTTTTTTGGGTGATCTACGAACTCTACTAGACCTATGCAATTCTTGTGTTTCTGGAACTCGCTCCACAACAACTTGTGTAGCTTGTTCCAATTCCACCTGGTCACTTGTGCCTGGAACTTCACCAAGGTCCCTTGGAATTTCATTAAGTTCCACGTGGCTCCCAGAAAGAAACCTTTTCTCCAGAAAAACTCCATTTTGTGCAACAAACACTTTTTTCTTGTTAGGAATGCAGAAGTAGTACCATTTAGTTTCCTTAGGATACCACAAATATGCACTTGACCAACTTTGGGCTGAGCTTGTCCAAAGCTGGACATTTCACAAACGCCTCACAACCCCAAATCTTTAAGATAGACATATTAGGACGCCTCCCAGTCCATATCTGATATGGTGTCGTTTCAACAGATTTAGATGGAACTCTGTTTAGTGTTAAAGTTGCTGCTTCTAAAGAAAATCCCCAAAAGGAGTTTGGAAGGCTCGCGTGACTCATTATTTGTATAACCATATCTAATAGAGTTCGATTTTTCCTTTCAGATACACCATTCCATTGAGGAGTAGCCGTTGGAGAAAGTTGTGAAACAATTCCACAACTCTTTAGATAGCCACAGAATTCTTGACTTAAGTATTCCCCACCTCGATCGGATCGAAGCATCTTAATACTTTTGCCAAGCTGGTTTTCTACTTCATTCTTATACTCTTTGAACTTTTCAAAGGCCTCAGACTTGTGTTTCATAAGAAACACGTATCTAAAACGACTAAAATCGTCAGTACAAGTAGTGAAATATAGATAACCACCTCTTGCATGGATATTGAATGGACCACATAAATCAATATGTATTAGTTCCAACAAATCCTTTGCTCGTTCTCCAATTCTAGTAAAAGGAGAAACAATCATGTCACGCCTAGTGCCATGATTCCTATGATTCATATGATTCCTACAATCAATCTTTATGGAGTTTGGAAATGCGGGTTTCGTTTATATGGCCTAAGCGACAATGCCAGAGGTATGTAGGATTAGACTCTTTATTCTTTTTCCTCTTTGTATTTATGTTATAAACCGGTGAATCTAGATCTAACGAGTATAACCCATTCACCAAAGTAGCACTAAAATAAAAAGATATTATTTAACGATAACGACATTCGTTGATTTTTAATATGAATATCAAAACCCACATTGTCCAAACAAGAGATCGAAATAATATTCTTCGTTAATATAGGTACATAAAGACAATTGTCTAAATCTAGAAAAATTGTAGAAGGCAAACTAAGACTATATGTTCTTACAGCTAATGAAGCAACTCTTGCTCCATTGCCAACGCGTATGTCCACACCGCCTTTTGCCAGCTCTATACTCATTTGCATTCCCTGCACATTCATGCAAATGTGAGAAACACATCTGGTATCTAATACCCATGAGGAAGTAGTAGAAGATAAGTTGATCTCAATAACATAAATACCTGAGCCAGAAATAACATTTGCTCCATTTCCAAGCTTTTTCCCGACAAGAAAACTAGGGCAGTTTTTCTTCCAGTGTCATTTATGTCCACAATGGAAACAATTCCATCCTTAGCCACATCGCCCTTAGGTTTCAGTTCTTTTTCAGAATGTTTAGGTTTGCCCGAAGACTTGCCTTTAGGCTTACAAAAACCATTGACGCTGTTGTTGACCATGTACATGGCCTTGGACTTGCCTATTTCCTTCTCGTCAGTCCTCAACAGGTTCAAAAATTATGGGAGAGGTTTTTCTATCTCGTTCATTTTGTAGTTCAGTACAACCTGACTGAATGATCCAGGCAACAATTGCATAATAAAGTCAGTGGATAGCTCTTGGCCCAGAGAAAATCACAGTATTTCGAGGCTCTCAATATAACCTATCATTTTCAGAACGTGAGTTCCGATCTGGTGTTCCCTCAGCCATTTTGCACTGAAATAGAGATTTCGACACATCGAAATCTCTCATGGCGAGCTTGACCCCGAAAGAGTTGCCTTAGATGATTAATCATATCGAAAGTTCCCATTTCCTCATGTTACTTCTGAAGCTCAGAGGTCATTGTCACTAACATAAGACTAGACACATCTCATGTGTAATCTAAGTGATTACGATAATCATTTCCTTCTGCGACCGGAGCCCCCGCGGCTGGTGGATCAAGAATAGGAGTCTCGAGAACATACAATTTTTTCTCGTGCTTGAGAACGATTCTCAAGTTCCTGTATCAGTCGAGGATGTTTCCTCCCTCAAGGAAAAATCGCAATGATAAAGAGTTTGATGCAACTATTGCATTTGCCATTATATCTACAGAGAATAGTTTGCAAAATTTTAGTTTTCATATTTTAAAAGCATTAAAATGACTTTATTTAATGATTCCTCCCACTATTTTCTTCAAATGAATAACCCTCATATATTCATTCGAAATTTCAAAACTTTCTAGCAGAACCAAGATCCATATATCATCAATCCCGAGGCAGCTTTGGCTACAAAGCTCGAGAAATGGTTGTTTAGGCAAGCAACGTTTGCTAATCACGTCAATTATGTGACTCTTGGTTGGTTAAGCAGGTAACACTTACCCTAACACTTACCCTAAATACATAAATGATCCATATATCATCAATCCCAAGGTAGCTTTGGCTACAAAGCTCGGTACTGGCAATCCGGTTACGTATGACCTAAGATTGACCGACGAATATCACTAACTTATCCTTCGCGCCTCACCAGGATAGATAGGCGCTTATTCCACTCGAAAGTTCACACTACTGTCGATCTTTTCCTTGACGAGGGCCCCGCTTGGAAGGCAATAGACTTAATATTTAAAATTTTGGTATTTTTAAATTGTCTCACTAAATGGTGTATAATCTGATTATACGACTGGAACACATGCTACATATTTGTAAAACATGCATCTCATGCAAAAGAAGTAAATAAAACTGTGACATAGTAATAGCCACTATACGAATTTTCCGAGCCAACGAAAAATCCTTGGTCAATCTAAAGGTGAAAAACAATAAAACCTATCTTTTGTCTTCCGCCTTCTTGTGGTTTCCTCCATCTGATGGACGACTTTCTTCATCACTTTTACACAATTGAAAGAATTCTCGAGTTTTGCATTCGAGATTAAAATTACAACAAGAATGAATAGATAAGGCACGACATGCATGCCATATTATAATAAAAATCACTGGGTCAAAGGCTATTACTATGCATCATGCTCAAATAACACGACAATCATGCTAAAAGTGCAAATACACACTGCCTGCCCTTTCCGGTCGACCCAAAACATTTTTGATCGACCGTCCTGAAACAGAATAGCCTCGGTCAACCGTGTTTGCTCACCGGTCGGTCGAATTCTAGGTAGTAGCAAAATTCAATTTTCGAGCACATGTTCGGTTTGCCGCGAAACCTCTTTCGGTCAACCGAACCTTTGCAAGAAAATAGAAAATAGCCAAAAACATGAATTTACAATTCGTTCCGGGATTCGTTTAACACTTAAACGACTTCCCAGAGGCTGTACAAAGGTAAATAACATCATATGACATGCATTATCCGTCTACTAAAAACACGATAACACATAAACAAAGTACATGGGTTCTCGTGATTGGATCTAATACCACTTGAAAGGAAATATTCGTAATATAAAATGCAGGGAAAAGTAAAACGGGATTACGTTCATTTAAAGAATCTACTCACGAGAAAGTACCAATACCTAGTGTTAGGAAATATACCTTTATCGATCTAATCGATATGCTCGGATTTTGCTACTTAGAACCGAAATTTCTTCCCGGAATTTGATTCTCGAACCACCAACGACAGCCTTCAGACTCCTGTCTCTACCAGTATCCACACACCAACCTCTGGACTTGTTCTTCGCGTCTTAGATGCTAGTCCAAAGAACTCCGAAGATTAGAAACACCTTTCTCCGGCATTCACAAAGTATATGTTACTAAGAAAGATCGGAAATAAAAAAGATAAGAAAATCGTATTTTCTTCCCTCAAGTGTTTTTGAAAGTGTGTAAAAATGAAGAAAAAAATCCCAAATTTTTGCTTCTATATTTCAGATGGAATGATGAAGAGAAATTTAAGAGAGTGAAAACTAATTAAGAACAATTCTTCATCAAATGTGTTGTTAGTGGAATCACCCACCCTAACCCCCACTTCCCCCTTATTTCTCTTCCACTACAAGCACTCTCACATTGCACACACATTCCCTCACACGTGTTGATGTGCCGATCTTTGACCTGTTCCAACTGGTTCGGTCGATCGGAGAAATGGTTCTCGCCGACCGGAATGACAAACCGTTTCGGTCGACCCGAGTCAACTCTCGATCGACGGGGTCCGGTCCAATCGGGTACGGTTTTGCCCAATCCAACTGAGCATACCCAATCTAATTTAGCACCTATATCAAATGTAAACTCCAACGCCAACTCCATCCCCACCATCGCAACTGTCAACCACCACCATCCCTTGCTCCAACACTAATAGTACTGCTAGACGGGCTGGCCCGGTCCGCGAGGGCTCAAATCAAAACTGACCGAGACAGACCGGACCAAATTTTGTGCGGATCAACAAACCCCCAATCCATGCCTGCACCGCTGCTAATCTGCGGGCCTACGGGTTGCCCACGGACCCAATCAGATTTGAAATAATTTTGAAAAAAATAAAAAATTCACCGAAACAGAATACAGAATTCTTCGAACTTAAACCCAAAAATAATAATATAACCAGATGAGAAAACTTCTAAAGATTGAAAACCCAGAAGGGAAAACTTCAAACCTGATCAAAACAATTGATTATCACCACCGTATCAGCAAGAAAAAACCTAAATATATTATTATTGATTTTTAAAGAAAGAATGATGATTTGCTTTGCTGCTTTTGACCGTTCAACACGGCATAATATTTAACAAAAACCCATTCAATACAAAATCTAAATTTCATATCCCTTTAGTTGAATTTACAAAAACCCATTCTCTTTCATGGTGAGTTTCATCCTTTGCAAATAATCTACCAATTAAAGATTGACCATAAAAGAAAAAAATGAAAAAATTGTAATAATACAAAGAGGGAGAGAATCAGATAACTTATAATACAAATTATAATATATTTATAAAAAAAAAGCCTACATTTTTGCGGGCTGCCATACCCTCTCCATTCATTAACAAACCGGGCCAGTCTGCGGGCTCCGACCCCCCATTTTGACAGACTAAACACCGACACTCATCTCAAACTCAAAAAAAAAAAAAAAAAATCACTAAAAAAAATTTCAAAAAATATTTAAATCTTTAAAAAAAAATACTACTCATTTCTTGAGACTTTTAATTAATTTAATAGTCATGGATTAAGCATGGAAGCTTTGACTTTGATTTTTTACCATATCCATGAAATATACAAGTTAGAAAACAATGGGAAATATATAAAAATAGTGATGAAAGTAAAAATAATATAGATACTTTAGGTTTAATAATAAGAATTATGCTTAGTTATTTAAGTGAATTTATGTTTAAATAGTAATCTAATGAGAAAATCTAAGAGAGTAAGAGATAAATGTTGTGAACAATTTTATCCACCAGGAAACTGGGGATGTAATATACAAAAGAAAAGAAAATATAAAAATAAAAAGAAATTTAAGAAATATAAAATGAAATATTTTAACAATACAAAGCCAAAATATAGAAAGAAATTTTTTTTATAAAAAAGTAAAAAAAATATTAAAACAAATAATTTTGATAATAAAAAAGACTGTAAATGTTGGAGTTGTGGTGAAATAGGACATAAAAGCCCTGACTGTCCAAAGAAAAAGTGTTAGAATACTTGAAGAAGATTTTAATGAAATTAAAGATAGTTTAATAATACAAAATTATTCAGATTTGTTTGAAAATGAGTCTATATATTTTTCTAATTCTGAAGATGAGTGAAATAGAAAAAATAGAGTTAGAGGAAATAGGAGAAATAGAACAATATGAAGGAGAAAAAATGATTTTGCTTTAAAAGCTAACTTTGATCAACATAAATATAATAAACTAATTAATATAAAATTAATTATAAAATTACCAAATGATAATTTAATTAATAAATTATCTAGAATGTTCAAAAGAGATATGATAGTTATTCATGAATATCATAATATAAAAAAAAAGCTATAGATTTTGAACATCTAAATGGAGATATAAAACTAAATTGCTTAGTAAAAGGGAAATAGAAAAATATATAAGTAAGATAAAAGATAAAGTTAAAGCCAGTAAAATACAATATGTAATGATAAATGCTATTCAAATTAATATTAAAGCATTATTTAAAGAAGGAACTGATAGTCCTTTTATAATTAGTTTAAATGATCAAAGATTTACTGATGCACAAATAAGTCATTTAGGAAGTATAAGAGGAATTTTTTTTATAAAAGTTTACTATTTACTTGTTATCCTAGATTTTGTATACATAAAGATGATAAAAATATAGATGATGTCTTAAGTTTGCATTTTAAATTATTAAAAAATATAAGTATGAAAAACAAAAATAAGGCGTTAACCTTTCATTATACACAAAATCTAAAATGCTCGGAGGCAAGGTAAGAAATATATAATACAAAAATGTTAACTCTTACAAGGTAAATAACTGAACTACGAAATTCTCATAGGTGGATTTGATACATGTTGGTTTCCAGAAGTATGATAGTATACGACCATCAACTTTCCTAAGCTCTGAGGATAGAGTGCCATGAGATTATTGAGCCAATTTCCCGGACCAGCTTATCTGAAAACATGTCATAAAAATACGTGTGAGCTAGAAAGCTCAGTGAGTTCGCGTGTGTGCCAGTATATTTTCAAATATCTTTTAGTGAATGCATGAAGATGCTTTTCAAAAATATTCTTAGTGCAAAACAAACTCATTTTTTCTATCAAGTTTCAAAAGCATATGCAAAAATACATGAAGGGTAGAGGCGCAGTCGAAAAGTCTGAACAAATCAAGACATATCAAGGCAGCCTCTAAACCCGAGTTTTCAAAATAGTTCTCAAATCAAAAAGTCGGGCTCAAGGAGACAAGTCCGGATCCCGAAGTCATTACCAGCCTCACACCAGTACGAGCTCGAATTTCATACCTTATGCCTCCCCAAACACAAATCCAAGCTACGAAATCTGGGGCACCTACCAGCCCGCACTTGGTGACTAACTCCAACGTCGAGCCCCTCCTGACTCTCCGCAGAGCAGCCGAACACCACAAACGATGTTCCACACAAATAAACGCAATACCGGTTGGGCCGAGCCCTCCCCGAATACCACGCCCCCTTCAAGTGGTATCACAATCCAGAGTCTATGCGTTCCACGCCAGCAGAAGAGGCCCTAGCACGGGTGACTAGCCATGTAAAATGCAATCCACTAACGCTTCAGGTTATCAAAGCTAGTCATAAAGTTTTAATGCAAATTTTACAATCAAAAGGGCCAACATAAAGGCCAACCAACATAATCATATTCAAATCTAATTCAAAATATTCACCCGTCCGCCAGTCCAAATATAACAAAAATGCACAATTTATCAAATATGCCATGATAATGCACATGGATTTCCAAAACAATGCAGTTTTCTTATATCAAATCATTTTCCGAAACTTACCTATGTTAAGCAAACCTGCGAAAAATAGGTTATTCCAAAAATCGTATATTCTTAACCGGAGCAGCGCTCCTATGCAATTTTACACAAAAGTTGGATAACTTCTCTAATATAAAGTAATTGACAGGTAACCAAATACTCAAGAATAAATAATTTCCATTTTTGGAAACTTTTCCAAAGTGCTTCAGTTCTCAAAACATTATCGTTTTATAAAATAATATAAGCACAATAAATTCAGTAAGTTTCGGGTTGCGAAGCTCACCTGGTAAATGATCTATATAGACTTGAGATCCGACATAATCCAAATCCTAAAACGAAGTATTATCAATCAAAACCTTATATTCATAAGAAACGGATTTTCGACCAAATCAAGTTGAAAGTGTAATAGGATAATAGACTGATTGAAGAATAGAATTAATACATATATAAATGGTTAAAAATCAAAGATTCAAGAATATGTTGAATGAATATGGCTACTGGAATGAGCCAATTGAAGACGAAATGATCATTGGTGATGTGAAGATTTAAAGCTACAATGTCGCAGCTCTATAAATACAATTAAAATACAGAAAAAGAAAGAAGGAAATAAAAGAAGAAAACTCACCTACTGAACTGACTATAGCCTTGATTCATAATAATTCAGACCCTTATATTCAATAAGCAACAGCAACTCAAGCTCTCAATTACGAGAGCTTCATAAGGAATGGATTTTTCGGCCAAAGCAAATTGCAGTAGAAGGGAAGATTACATAAATTATTAAGATCAAGAATTCAAAGGATTCACGCTTTGAATGAAAGTAAAGAAACCAACAAATATTTCACTAAAATGATGTCGGCCAAATGGGGAAAATGATGACGAAAAATAGCTCAAAGTAAACATTGTTCAAGAGATGTTTGTAAGAATAAAATACATATATTATAAAAGATCAAACATCCAAGCTATTCAATGAAAGTGGCCACTGGAATGATTTTGGCCAAATAGAACAAGGCAAAATAAATAACAGGAAACTCACCTGGGGCTGCTGTGCGGAGCGAAATGAAATGGCAAGCAAATTGGCCATCAAATTCACAGTATATATAGGAATTAATAAAGAATAGGCCTTTGCCAAGTGGCATGAAATTTTTGCCAAGTGGCATTAAGAATTAGACAAGTGTCTTTCTTACAACACACATTTTGCTCTATTATTATTTTTTTTGTTATTATTTTATTTATTTATAAAATCACATCCCACTTGCACATTTAATATTGTTAAAATTTAATTCAACTTATTAAGATAAAGGTGGTGTCATTTTTTTATAATTCTCAAATCCAAAATTGAATATTAAATCGAAAGCTGACTCAAAATGGGTATACATACAAATGCTTACGGGATGGGGTGTTACAACTCGTACCGGCCACAAGTACAACTTCAATTTCCCCTGACCGGTGTGCAAGTTGACCAACTTCAGTAATAGTTGGATCAATGCGACTGTTTTTCCTCCTCGCCTACTTCCTCCTGATACGGTACCAGAACACTAGGAACGTCAAATAGACGTGGTTTGGAACGACAAACAGCCAACCAATCAGCCCTAGATGTTGTCTTACTACCCGGATAAGGTGTGTAGTAGACTTGTTGACATTGGGAAGCAAATACAAATGGATCGTAACCCTTGTACGTTCTTTTCCTATGTATTTATACAAGTTTATATTGAGGATGCACCCTCAAATCCTCGATTTGGAGTAGAATCAAACCAGTTGCATTTGGAAAAAAATAATTTTTTTGGGAGGTACTCCAGCAAGTTCAACCTCAATGACTTGCTTTAACTCTCCGTAATAATCTCCTATAACCCATAACCCGCTGTTTGTCGTTCATTTTCCATCGATGTGGGCTTTTGTGTGAAATCTAAAACCGTTAACAATGTAACCGGTGTATGACATAACTTTCCATGACGGACACCATGACAGATTTTTCAACAACATTTCGGAATGTTGCGGAAGGCTATGTATCTGTTGAGAACAAAAAAAGTTAAATTAGTTTAGTTTTGCCATTCTTAAGACAAGTACATTTCTACACAATACCAACTTACACGAGTTCCAAACCATTTGGAAGAATCATTATAAACCCGGCTTTGAAGTTCTTCCTCCGTTATCTCTGGAGTTTGGTCATGTACTTCATTGACAAATTTCCTGAGTTACAAATTAAATGACAATATTATTATTTTGATACTTTTAATTATATAACAAAAATGAAAAAATAGATAGGTTTACTTACTGAAGATTGGTTCGACCTCTTCGCAATTCATTAAGATATAATTCATTGTTGTTTTATAATCTTTATCACATAATAAAATCTTTTATTTTTTTCCCAATGCTCTTCCCGGTAAGTTGCAAATTGATAATACATCAGGTTCACTTGTCTCGTCATCACCATCATTTTGCCCAATGGTTGTAACTTTCGTTTTCACGTGGGGTTCGAAATAATAGCTAAAGAATGTAGTAGCTTCTTTGACCAAGTATGCATTGCAAATTGACCCCTCAACTCTGGCTTATTTTTTATCTTCTTTTTTAGATGGTGCAAGTATCTAATTAAAGCATAAGTAGTAAATCACATTGTAAATACGTACATGAAAAATAAAAATGAAAAGTAAATCGTCATCAACATATTGCCCTTTTTTCGGGCCGGCATGGTGTTGATGACACCAATCGTAGCTATGAGGGAATGGGATTGAATGTCCCACCTCCTTTTCCTGTTTACAAAAAGCATTAAAACATTAAATAGGTAAATAAAACACAAAATTTTGATGAATTTGAAAAATAATTCAATTACCAATCTCTGGTGATGCTTAATGTGGCTAAGGGAACCACCCGTATGCTTCATTGGGCCTCTGCCGCCCCTCCCCTCCTTCCGGTTTATTGATGCCTGTGTCGACTTGGCTTTAAATTCCGGAGTTGCCCAATACGTTTTCAGTCTGTCCCAATCAGTGTCAGAAATCCATTTAGGGCTTCTTATTCTTTTTCCGATGATCACTCATGATACCGCTAAATCTCCTCTTAAGTATCGTGCGCCAACCTCTCTTGACCCCCTCCTCATGCTCAGGAGTCTATCAATAACTTTTCTGTTTTTTGAAATAATGTTAGATAATTAAAATTTAAAGAGTTGTGAATTCATTAAAATTGATACACTTACCGTAAACTCTTCCCACCACATGTTTTCTTCGTCCATGGGAACATCCTTTAGGGTGCTATATGCTCCCTTGAAACGGCCTTGGAATATACCGGTAATGGCGGCGGAGCAGCAAGAGCTCAATCTAAAACTATAATAGCCACGACAAAGTTCTATTAGAGATTATAATGATTAAAATAATTATAATTAACTTGATTTATAAAGGAGATAAGTTTGAAATTAACTTACGTGCCGTAAGTTGGCTGCAGGAGAATCCGAGTATCTAGTGCAATCGGCGCTCCACCATTACTGGTATCAGTCGCCGTCTCAGGGACAGCAGATTGGTAAGTCGCTGAGCCTCCTACAGGCGTAGACTCGGTGTGCGGTGCTGCCGCGAGCGTATCCCGAGATACGTGTACATCAGCAGATTGTGCCGGAGGTGTCATACCGGTCACAAGGGCAGATGCCGCTGTCGACTGCGAACCAGATGATGAACCTGGCTGGGAGGTAGGGAGCATAGCAGACGCTGGAGTCTGACTAAACGGTAAGCACGATCGGATAGTTTTCTTTGGAGGCATCTGTAAGATATAAATTAAGCGGATTAATAAGTACCAAATTCCGCCGTACTCCCTCAATTTCATTATATAAGAACATATAAGAATGGCGTTTTCACCCTTCCAGTATTCCATTTGCTTGACCATCAACATATTAGGCAATCGAAACGTTTAGCTTTTTAAAAACATTTTACCCATAAGAGGGGAAAAAATAATTAGTGACAGTGCAAAAGGCGATCATTTTTGTACATTTTCTCTACTCACTAAAACATTGTTTTCATAGGCAGATCCATGATCATTATTACATCACTTTTATTAAGATAATTGGCAGTTTTATGACATGCATTCAAAGTTATCCATATGTCAAAAATGAAAGAATCAGTCAACTATTAATCCTGAAAAACAAAGCAAATTAAGAATGTTTCTTTTTACAATATGGTATTTTGCAAGAAAATATTTTGAGATCACGTAAGGATGTATTTTGTTAACACATAACTTACAGAAATTAAAGCAAATAAGAATTTCTATTTTTCAATCTCTCAGGCATAAATTGACCTAAAAAAGCAACAAGATGTACATCACATTTAGAAGATGTCTTGCCTTCTCTATAGAATCAATGTAGTGTGTCAACCCAACCTACATAGCATCAATGAGCTAAATCAGTAGCTAAAACCATAGCATAGTTCTGCAATCTGATATAGAATAGTTCTGCAATTAATGAGCACAAGCATTTCTAAAAACTATAGCATCAATGAGCACAAGCATTTCTAAAAATTTTTTTACCTCAGTTCTGAAATCTCATTTTTTACCTAAAGGCAAGCAAATTTTTTACCACAATTACATTTCCAAAAATCCAAAAAATTCCAGAAACTCCAAAGAAATTGGCATGGAAGGCTAAAGGTACTATCAAATTTTGGATTAGGGATAACAAAATATAAAAAATTCAAAAACTTTGAATGAACAAATTAGGGATTGTTATACCCTAATTGAAGATTTTATTTTGGAAACTGGTGGCGCGGCGAATACGGAGTGGCGGTGGAGGCGCGGCGACTTCAAAAAGGTAACGGGAGGAGGGAGGGGTGGTGGGGAAATCGTTTGGGGCTTGGTTGAGTATTTTTAATGGCGGAGCTGGAGCTGCTGGTGCCGCGTTGTGGAGGTGCCGTTGTTGGTGGCAATAGGAGGAGGGAGGGTGGTGGGGAATTCGTCTGGGGAGGTAGAGGAGGGCTGGGATTTTTCGTCGGAGGTGGAGGCGGTTTGATTCCTCGGTTTCGTGATTTTGCTGAAGTGTTTGAGAAATTAGGGATTTGTTTGAGAGAGAAAAGCAAAACGACGTCGTTTCATTATGAACCATCGGTATTCGGTCGTAACCTATCCGTCGGTATTTGGTCGTTATATATAACAAAACGACATCGTATTTGGGGTACTAAAAAGAAATACAACATCAAAACGATGTTATGTATTCCGTCGGTAAACGGTCGTTAAATTTCGTAGGTATTCGGTCATTAACGGTGAACAAAATGACGTCATTTTAATTAATTCTAAACCTTAATTTTTAAAAGAAATACAACATCAAAACAACATCGTTTTGACGCCGTTATGTATTCCGTCGGTAAACGGTCGTTAAATGCCGTCGGTATTCGGTCGTTAACAGTGAACAAAACGACATCGTTTTAATTAATTCTAAACCTTAATTTTTGTAAAAGAAATACAACATCAAAACAACGTCGTTTTGACGCCGTTATGTATTCGGTCGGTAAACGGTCGTTCAGTGCCGTCGGTATTCGGTCGTTAACGGTAAACAAAACGACGTCGTTTTAATTTGGTCAACGAGACCGATATTGCCGACGCAGTAGCGACCGGTAATTTTTCGGTTTTCATTCGGTCGGTAAGTGAGTGACCAAAAATATTGGTCGCTAATTTCGGTCGCTATTTAACTGTTTTCTTGTAGTGAATAGAAGAAATAACTAAATGAGCTAATAATTTGAAAATTATATTAGGAAATAAGATAATAAACATTCGTAGAGTATATTGTTATGAAAATATAGAATATGATATGTTATTAGGAAACAATTTTATACAACAATTTCAGAATTATCAACAAACCATATATAATATTATATTAAAAACTCCTTGTGGACATTTGATTAAAATACCTAGAGAATTTTACCCATATAAAGTTCAACCTTTCTAATAAAGGGGATAAGGTAGTTTGGAAAAAGATAAAAATAAATAAGATAGTAGTAAAAATAAGGAAATAAAAGTGATAGATATTGATAAAATAAAAGAATTACTTAGACAATCCTATAGTCATAACCCATTAGCATTTTGGGATAAATATCAAGAAAAGACAATTTTAAAGATAGAAAAAAATACTTTAATAAGAGTAAGACCTATGGAAATATAGTCAAGAAGATAAAGAGGAATTTAGAAAACAAATAAATGAGTTATTAGTATTAAAACTTATTAGACCATCAACTAGTCCTCATAGTAGTCCAGCATTCTTAGTTATGAATGAGGCCGAAAGAAAAAGAGGAAAAGGTAGGATGGTAATAAACTATAAAATGTTAAATAGAAATATGGAATTTGATGGGATTTTTTTACCTAAGAAAGAAGTATTACTAAATCTTGTTAAAAATAAAAAAATTATATTCAAAGTTTGACTGTAAATTTGGCTTTTGGCAAATAAAAATGCATGAAGATAGTATAAAGTATACGGCTTTTAATACACCTGTAGGTCATTATGAATGGTTAGTTATGCCATTTGGTTTAAAAAATGCACCTCAGATATTTCAAAGAAAAATGGATAAGATTTTTGGAAAATATGACTATATGGTTGTATATGTTGATGATATATTAATTGCTTCTAATAATTTAGAAGAACATAGGAATCACTTGTTAGAATTTGCTAATATTTGTAAAGCAAATAAAATTGTATTATTAGAAAAGAAAGCTATAATCGAAAGGGATAATATAGAATATCTTGGATTTATACTAAGTAGCCATGGAATAGAATTACAACCTCATATAAGTAGAAAGATAAATGAATTTCCTGATAAATTAAGAAATACAAATTTTTTAGGATGTCTTAATTATGCTGAAGGATTTATATAAGAATTAGCTAAAAAGAAGATTAAAATACAAAAATTATTAAGAAAATATAATTTAGAAGGATGGCATAATGAGCATACTGACATAATTAAAACCTTAAAAGAAGAATGTAAAGTTCTACCTAATTTAAGAATACCAGATGATAGTGATAATTTGGTTTTACAAACTGATGCTTCTGATAATCATTGGGCAACCTTATTAAAGACTGACCTGAATGAAATATGCATGTATAGTAGTGAAACCTTTAAATCTGCTGAAGTCAATTATACAACTCATGAGCGGGAGCTTTTAGCCATAATTAAAGGAATACAAAAATTCTCTGTATTTCTTATCAAAAAGCCTTTTTCTATAGAAACCGATAATACCCAGATAAAAGTTCTCATTGAAAATAATTATCCATCTACTACCCAATATAAAAGAATTCTTCGATGGCAATCATATTTGCCATTATATAATTTTAAAGTCCATTGGATAAAAGGTTATAATAATTATCTCAGTGATTTTCTTTCAAAAAATCCCGAGTTTAATTTAACATTTGTCTCTCTTCCTTCATTAACTTCAATTCTAACATTTGTAAATAAACTAATAAAACTATTTTCTAGGCATCACCTTTTGATCTTACAATCAATTTATATCTTAATTTATCATTTTTTTTTCTAAAGAGAGGTTCAGGGGAGCAACACTTAAAATCATATTATGATCTCATATTACATGCTTTCTTTCTCTTAGCAAAAACTACTTTTGATGATGTACTTGCCAAGGAAAAAAAAATTAGGTTGGGTTGGTGGCATTATTACATTTTGGATTGGAGGATGATTTAAATTCATGGCCTTTATAGAGTCTAAACAATTACACTATCACTTTAACATGAGAAATGATGATTTAAGTGTATACTCTTAATTTCTTTTGAGTTCCCAATATAAAGTATGTAATCGGTTTTTATATCTCGTACATAGCACGGGTAATTTTGCTAATGTGTATATATATTACAGAGCACATTTTCCTATTGCAATTGAAGTGATATTAGGTATGATTTTTTTCACTTCTTTTCATAATGATGACCTATTTCGATGTTCTTAAATTTCTTTTTTTATTTCGTATTGAAGTAAATTTGTCTTACATGCACGTTTAAAGTATTTTATTTCCTCTAATATTTCCCCAACTTTTCTCCTTTTCTTTTTCTTTCGGGTAATCTTTTAAATTTAGACATTTGAACTTTGAAGGCTACAAGTATAAGATCAAAAATGAAATTTGTTGATCCATTAGTCTTGAATTATATATTTTCCCGATTTTAAATTATTTTAAGCATGGGTCTCTTTGCTATTTTACCTAACTTTTTTCTTTTGTGTGGGCATAATGTTTTATATTATATGATAATTTGATGGTTTCCTAGAATGTTAGATTTGCAACTCATACTTTATTATTTATTTATTTTACTCTTTAATTGATTTTTTTCAATTATTAACTTACTTCAGATTTTATGATTTTCCTTTTTCAATGAACTCTTTACCTCGATTCCTCTTTGTCTTATGGTAAGCAGTTATGTGAAGGTACATGCAATCATATTACTTTTTTTAGAAAGTATTATATATGTTTTTTTGTTAATATTCTTTACCTTTTCATATATCTTACATTTATTTTTATGATTTTGATTTGCAAGGAAAATGAAGAGCGGGCAAGATTAGAGAGGACTCGCTCCTTTATTTTTGGTCAGATTTTAAATTTTATAGGTGGTATATTCCATATGATTTCTCATGACAGTTCAAAATTTGTCCATTTTCAACTTTCAATTTCTAAGGAATAATTCAAAAAAGAAAAAAGAAAAAAAACAATGGTAAAACAAGTCCTCATGCAAAAATCAATGATTTTAGTCCTAAGACTCTTCTAAGTGTTCGTGTCTATTGATTGTAATAGACATAAGCACATAAGTTTTTCTCTTCTTATTGCGATGGATACAATTTTTAATTCTGTCTATAATTAGGTGACTAAAAATGGTACTCCCTGCATTCCCATTTAATTGTCATTTAGGAGATGTATATGTATCCGAATTAATTGTCGTTTAAAACTCTTCTATTAGTTGTAAACAATTTATTCCAATTATACCCTCGACATTTTTTTTATTTGCGGCCTCTGTCATCCCTATATTTTCCTTTCTTTTCTTATGCTATAGAAGTGGGTTGGGAGGGGGGGAGGTGGGGGGGTGGGGGGAATGATATTAGAACTTTCGGTAAAAATGACAAGTTCCTTAATTTTCTAAAATTGTGTGAAAAGTCTTATATTTAGGAATGGAGGGAGTAATGTTTTACACTTCAATTCTCTCTTTGATTTTATCTTTTAAAAAAAAATATTGTGTTTCACCCTCCTCAAAACAATACTTGCAAGAATAACATTGCGAGTAGAAAATTCGTTTGTAAAAACAATTTTACTCTTTTCTTTTGATGAATATTGTGTGTCAATCCATGCATAACACGGTTTTTTTTTGCTAGTATGTGTATATTACAGAGATTGTTTTCACTTTCAACCAATCACAAGCCTTCAAAACTCTAATATAATTTTCTGGGAGTTTTGAGTTTTTTTTAATTTAAATTTGTTTTATTTATTGGGGGAGGTGGACCTATCTATTACAAGAAATATGAGGGATTCAAGAAGTGGGAGGGATTCGAACTCATGACCTCTACGTCATGATGCCTCGAGTCTTGGCCACTAGACAAATGCCTCATTGACAGTTTTGAGTTTGTTAATTAGTTTACTAATTTTGATTGGTTGGGAAAATTTAGGTTAGTTAAATTAATTGAAAACTAACTATTATCTTAATAAAATTTAAATATCAAATTACTTCCTCCAAAATTTTGAATTTTTTATATATTTTAAAAAGTTTTGATTGGTGGAGACAATTTTTTATCCAATAAATAAAAAAAAAATAGTTTGATTTAGATTAAGATAATTAATATTTTGTATACCTTTTAATATTTTTCCTCTTCTTATCTTTACGCCCCCTAATCTTTTTTCGATTTTGGTTTTTAACCCTGAATTAAAAAATACAAAGTCCTTGACCCTGAACTTTTTTGGAGTGTTAATGTCTCCCTTTCCATCCAATTCCACTGTTAAATCTAACGAAATAGCAACATGTGACTCTCACATTACTTAACTTAAGGGCATTTTAATAGATTATGACCTAAAAAAATTCAAAATGATATAAGAAAACAACAAAAAGGTAATCAACTTACTTTACTCTAAAAAGACAGTGAACAATCTAAAATACACAACACTTCGTCCAAACATTTATCTTGACATTTTCTTCTTAAAAACAAATATATTGTCCCCTATATATATATATATATATATATATATATATATATATATATATATATATATATATATATATATATATATATATATATATATATATATATATATATACTACTAGTAATATGTATTTGGTCCATTCTCATGTTATTTGAAAAAAATTGAGAAATTCATAACAAAATAGGTTTACCAAAAAAATATGAGGAAAATTTTGGCGCATTTTTCTTATTCCATTTTGAATTTTTTTAGGTTAGGGCCTATTTTTCTCAAAATGTTCATGAGTTAAGTAATGTAAGAGTCCCATGTTTCTATTTCGTTAGATTTAACGGTGTAATTGGATGAAAAGGGAAAACATTAATACTCCATAATAGTTCAAGGTTAAGAACTTTGCGTATTTTAGGTTATGGTCAAAAATCAAAATCGAGAAAAGTTTAGGGGGCGTGTACACTTTTTACCCCCACCCGCCCTTTTGATGGATAGAGAAAGCATTCAGGAACTTCTTCAATCTCTCTCTATCCGCGACGACTAAGCAGATATCTTGAAACTTAGCCCGGACGATGTTGCTTCGGGTGAGGAGGAAAGTCGGCAGAGTTTGGTGGGGAAGTTCATCTCCGCAATCGAAATACGGAGTAAAAAACTTGAAATTAGCCATGTCGAAGTCACTGAAGTACAAGGACTTTGATCTCATTCGTCCCTCGAAAAAAAACGTTTACCAGCTTCTTTCTTTTCTAATCCGCAAGACGCGAGACTTTGCCCCGACGGAAGGGCCTTGGTGCTTCGATAATACTCGCTAGTGTTGGTTAAATGGAGCCCTAACGTTAACCTTTCGGATGTCGCCTTTGAACATGTGGAATTCTGGGTCCAAATATGGGGTTTCCATCGGGATTGTTACACCATGAAGGTAGGGTTACGGTTGTGCAAGATTTTTCATGGTCAGTCGTGAGGTACAAGTGCGTGAAAATAAGCGACTTAAGGAGAAATTTTTTTCACTTTCGTGTCTCAATTGAGGTTAATAAGCTGTTCGTCGCCGTGTGACCATTGACACCCCAAATTACCTGAATCATGTCTGGGTTAGTGATTTATGAGAGGTTGCCCAGTATATCCGTCGTTGTTGTGGTGATATGAATCATACTTTGAGGGCTTGTCCGCCCTAGCTGAATGAAATTACTGAGGATTAGGCGAATAGTCTCCTTTTGGCGAATTTCGCATTTTCCGCCCTGAAAAGGGAGCTTTATGTGAGCACGCCATTCTTACAGGTACATCGGAATCGCAAAATATGGGGAGTAGCCCCGAGCTCATGCTCAAAGATCGAGCAACAATGGGGGAATTCTTAATGAGAAGTCGCCTCAGGAGAATAGTGTACCACACCTCAGTAGTTCCCCTCAAAGCCCTCATTTTGAGTTAACCATTCTAGAACCATGCATGGCCCTTGTTCCCATGCATAACAGTACCCAAAGTCCATGTTTTCTTAATAGTGTAGATCCTTCTGATTAGATTGTTGATATGGATCTCACGGATGTTGTGGTTTGCCAATCGGCTCCTCAGATCACTGTTAAGCAAAGAGGCCGTCCGAAGAAGTTGGTTAGTGGCTCGGGTGGTTCTGGATTAGGGTCGATTAAATGTGGTTCGAAGCGCAGTTCTGCTATGGTTGAAGGAGATACCAATTCTGTTGCCTTTTTCGCATCTAAAAAAGATAAGTCTATAGGTTTCTTTGATTGTCATGTTACGGCGGAGGCTGCCATGGAGCAGCCCCGCCAGGTTTAATGAGTATATTATGTTCGAATTGCCGGGGTTTAGGGCAATCC